>JASEVX010000001.1:42927416-43139925 GCA_031761405.1 Serripes groenlandicus | reverse complement strand
GGAATTATGCGCTGAACGAGGTTGATTTAAATGTTCTTATCAGGAAGAGAACGCACCATTTGTGAACACTGGTCTACGTTGTCCGCTAGCCATCCATGCATGCTGTGGAAACACCGCATCCAAATACGTTAAACCTGGTTTAAACCTTTTCCACTTGTATATTCACTTTAACGTGATGAGCAACTTCTCCTTTTGACAAAATGTTTTCAATTATATTCATAAATTACACCTTCATTTATAGACGTCTTCAACTTTTTCACCAATATATTTTCAAAGTCGTCTGTTGCTTATTTGTCACAAAGTTTTTGTGGGAAAGGGTTATCCCGAAGTCCGCTGTACGTGACTCTAATCCTTTCCCACATTCAACAAATCAGCAGCAGACGGCATTGAAAACATCTAGAAAGAACTATGACAAATCTCTAAAAGGGAAAGTGAGTTGAAAACATTGTGGCAAAAGGTGAAATTGCTCATTATGAGCAATTTCTCCATTTGTCACAATGTTTACAAACGGATCATCTGCTTCAGAGGAGTCAGAAAGGTTAAGATATAAGATATAGTGAAAGCAATAGTTGAATGAATTCCCAGAAGCGACAGGTGCCCTTACCTTCTTCTTTTTGAAAAGTCAATAACAGACAGCTTATTGCATTACTGAACCCATCTTTACGTGCACTTTACAACAACTAATAAGGATACTAGTTACAGAAATTCGACGGGGTAAGGGTTGGTTCATAACCCCTTCCCATATGCAACACATTTGCAGACAACTTTGAAAACATTTAATCAAAATTAAAGAAATTCTATTTAAATGAATGAAACATTATCATTTTAAGTTAAAAACATAGTGGTGAAAGGAGAACTTAAATGAGTTATGAGTAATTTCTCCTTTAGAAGCAATGTTTTTAAAAGACGTCTGCAGCAAAGGCGCCAGAAAGCGTCTGTATGTGGGTAAGGGTAAAGCCGGGGGTGATGTCAGCTGATGAAAACCAGTGGAATCAGTACGGGGTAACCGAGCTGTCATTTTAAAATAATGGCTCATTATCATCCACATTCTCTTCAACACGCAGATGTATCAAAAGTCGTTCGAATCCTTCAAATGGTTTATTGAACACAAATCAACAGAGCCTGTAATTACCCAAATGAGTGTTCTTTTACTTAACAATGCCAGGCTCTGTTATCTTAGAATATTAAAAACATACACTCGATACACATACACAGTGTACCAAACTCTACCGGGACAGAGTCTGATCTGAACGCGCGTAAACATAGGCGGATTCGGATCCTCGCTGATTGCAAAGTCCCGAAAGCCAGAAGTGTTCTTGCTTGAATAAAAACACAATCCAAATTACGGGGAATCATAGAAAGAGATATAGACAATCGTTTCAATACAGTTACTTCTTTTAATATTTCTTTACATTTTGAAAGATAAAAACTTGCAGTTCTTTTTCGTGAATTCTCTTTGTGCACTGAGCACATAAACCATCAATTCAAGTCTCTTATTTGTTTAACTCGGGCATTTAGTCGATTGACACCATCAAAGATGCAATTACCCCAAATTACCTGTCCTGCAATAGAATTCTTGTCACGTGATATTTGAAGTCTCAAATTTATGTCATTAACTTGATGACATTTAGAACATATTTGGGATATAACTGCCATTTCGCTATTTCATCTCAAATCCAACGTGACAGTACGCAAGTCAGAGCTGTATTTAGTGATGTTATTAGAGTCCATTTCAAACGGGTGGTCATGTATCAATGACAGATTCAACATTATTCGAATGAGTTTATTTTTAACAGTTTTTGCAGCAGCAGATTTTTTGATCGATATCTAAATATCTAGTTGTACATGGTAAATGTAAAGGGGTTAAATAAGCATGCTGCTCAAAATTGCGTCATATTAAACCAATAATCCTAGTTTTACTTTCGTTATGATGCCGAAGGGTCCAAATCCCAAGATAAGCAGTTTGACAAATCTTTGGAAACCACGCGGATGATGGCACATTGCAGGGGCGTAGCTTTGCAATAATCAATGTGTAGGCCGTCTCGTGAGAAAATCAACATTGTGGACTCTGCGTATAGTATCGACCCGGATCAGCCTAAGCAAGCCACACAGGCGTACCCGGGTATACACTTTTCGCCTCCTGTGGATTTTCTGTTTCAGGAATCACTACTCTATCTACCCCCCCCCCCCCCCCCCCCCCCCCTTAGACGGAATGTGTCGGCCGGATCAGTCTGCGCGGATAGCGTAGGCTGATCTAGTCGATACATTACGCAGATGTGTATCGCCGCAGCTGCATTTTTGGTCATTTTGAGAAAAATATGTAGGCACGTGCCTACAGTGCCTAAAGAGTGCATTGATTGTTTGGAATTTCACGCCGTTTTCAACGGGTTTTCAAATATATAACAAAGGTTAGTGGTCATGTCTTACTTGCACCATAACTACACACACCATTCGTCCCAGGTAATTGGATACTTTCCAACTCGTATTATTTGAAACCTTTGTATAGTGTCTCCCAAAGGGAAGAAAGTCAAAACACTTCATATCCTTAAGACTCTTTACTTATCAAGTAAATATATTGAAAAATCTTGATAAAGACCATGTGATCGAAAATTCGATAATTAAAGAGTTTTGATTAAATTAATTGTCATACTATTTAGCCAATAGGTGATACACGAATAACTGCTTTTACTTGCTTTTACAAATTATTCGAAGGAATGAATGAACAAGCTGCGGTTCGGACTCAAGACTCCTGGATCGATATCCTTCTAAAAGTTACCTACTGAGCTATTGGAGTCTCGACCTGTGGTTATCAGGTTATTTCGAGCGAGACAATACTTTATATTTGTTTACATCCTGTCTTAAATCTTATTTTTTGTTCATACGACGAAACTCACATACATGTCACAATGGCCGGATGAGGTCGTGTATTTTACTTGGGGAAATGTATTGCAAAGGAGCGAGTCAATCGAAAACAAGCAGTCTTACATCGCAATATTTTATCAACGGTTGTTGCATTCTATTGAAATCGCATTCTCTCATTAATTGGTATGACGCGTAACATAGTTTGTTAAAGAAAGATACAGTGTATGGTGCTTTCAATTTGCGGTACAAAATATTGAAGTTTTTGAAGTATTTCAATGTTCGATGTCTAAACTTAAACCCATTCTCACGTACATTTCCAGCAGAGGACTTTGTGAAAAATGATCTAGGCAAAGTTATTGAAATATCTATAAATGAATGTACACTTATCGAATAGAGTTGAAATTATTATGTCAAAAGGAAAATGTGCTCATCGAGCAATTTCTTCTCTTGCCACAATGTTTTCAAAAGTCGTCTGTTGCAGATGCGTCAAAATGCCTCTCCGTGTGGGGAATTGGTTAAATTGATGGAAAGCGCAAGTATAATGAATAATAACTACAATTTACAGCGATAAAAAATGGCAGCCACAGTCTGAGCCCTTGTTTGATCCGTAAGAGTCGGCTATATAGGTCTGAACGATTGGAGTCAATGCAACTCTTGAGATCCGGCATGTTGGTGTGGTACTGGTTTTATATATTGTTTTATCTCGATGTAAATATAAGGTGTGGGACCAATATATGTTTACCTGTTCGCCGAGATTTGGCATCAGCTGTTGAAAGAGTCGTTAAAACAAAACAAACAAGCTAATGAAAACCAGGTACAGCGTGATGTATACGGTGATTTATAATGGCGATGTTTAAATTTGGCGTAATCAATTAGCCCCGCCAATATGGGTAAAATAGAAAACCTGTTTTATTCGTAATCACATCATTTGTGTGAAAATCGCAAATTAAAAGCGAATTAAATTTGACACTTTCAATGTTGAATGTTAAAATGGATTTGTCGTGCTTGACACTCGGAAAAGTCCATATCCAATGATAGGAATACCAAACTAAACGTGTTGAGTTAGGCAACAGACAGTATATAGTCTGGTCAGTTGGCGCTGATGCGTCGGCTGCCGTCGGCGCAGGCTTCACAACCTCGGTTCCAGCAGACAAAGGGTTAAACACTCAATCTAGGGGACCACGTGATGAAATCGCACATAAAGATGATATATATATACTATGTTGTATAAAATGAAACGGCTATTACAAATACGACAAAAGATTCAGACAGAAATGAGTCGATATCTTGTTTCTCTTTCTTCTCGTCACACTTTGACACCTACAATCTAGACTATATCATATTTAAACGCCTCTTAAAACGTATCTCTCCATTTATCTCTACTATGTATTAATAAACGGATTGCTTCACGGGTAAAAGGTCCTTAGTTATGAATCAGGCCTGTGAATGTGCATTCCTTAGTTTGTAATACTACACAGGCTGGTATGCATGCCTTTGTCTCTATGCGAACAGTAATCCGAACCGTATGACAGTTATGTTTTATTTATAAATATGTGAACATTAATCAATGTGGTTATGCAATGCGAACTCTTATCAGAAAAATATGCACATTCCTTAGTTCAAAAACATAATATGCACATTCCTTAGTTCAAAAAACATAATTTGCACATTCCTTACTTTAAATATGGGAACAGATATCAGGAAAGTATGCGCATTTCTAAGTTTATTATCAAACAGTTATCATGAACGTATGCGATTCCATAGTTAATTATCTAAACAGTAACCAGGAAAGTATGCTAATTTCTTAGATAATTATCTAATCATTAATCATGAAAGTACGCGCATTCCTTAGTTCAAATTTGAACATTAACCTGGAAAGTATGCGCATTCCTTTGTTCATACTTGAAACCTTATCATGAACGTATGCGCATTCCTTTGTTCATACTTGAAACCTTATCATGAAAGTACGCGCATTCCTTTGTTCATACTTGAACCCTTATCATGAAAGTACGCGCATTCCTTTGTTCATACTTGAAACCTTATCACGAACGTATGCGCATTCCTTTGTTCATACTTGAAACCTTATCATGAAAGTGTGCGCATTCCTTTGTTCATACTTGAACCCTTATCATGAAAGTACGCGCATTCTTTTGTTCATACTTGAAACCTTATCATGAACGTATGCGCATTCCTTTGTTCATACTTGAAACCTTATCATGAAAGTGTGCGCATTCCTTTGTTCATACTTGAAACCTTATCATGAAAGTACGCGCATTCCTTTGTTCATACTTGAACCCTTATCACGAAAGTGTGCGAATTCCTTTGTAAATACGTGCACCCTAACCAGGAAAGTATGCTCATTACTAAGTTCAAACTCGAACAGTTATCAGTCCAGTCCTAAGTTTATATCGGAGCAGTTATTCGGAAAGTATGCGAATTTTAGTTCACAAATGAGAACAGCATTTTTCGAAGTTTATATATAGGAGAACACCCAAGCTCATGCCAGGCGAAAAACGACCTTAGCGCCAACGCAAAATGTTAAGAAGATAATACACGAAGGAATGAGCGATGCTTCAGGAGAAAACGACTTTAGCGTGTAATAATTACACGTCGGCGGTGCTCTGCAAAAACACCACCAAGCTAAGCGTAAATATTACACGTGCGGAAAGAGACATGTCGGCGCTTCCATGCTGAAAGACCCAAATGGATACTGCTTATGATAGGTTCCTTGAAACCATTCATGACTTAAAAAAGCGAACAGTTCAGAGCTAGATTAGACTTCGCGGATATGTTGGCTGATCGGAATCGACACGGGTTGCAAATGCCATACGGTTAGTTTTTCACAGAACGCCTCTCAAATAGTCTGTTTTGCATCCCATTCTTACATGGCGTGTACAGGTATATGAGAAGGGAACAGAAGGGCTACACATCAACCCTTTTAGTCAGTTATCTCGTTATCCTTTCCTCATATAGACGCAAGTTGATGCCTCTGTAGCAAACGACATTTTTAAAACACTTTTGTAAAGAGGAGAAATTGCCTATGATGAGCAATTTATCCCTTTGTCACAATGTTCTCAACTTAATCCAATGATTTATTTATAATTGTCATATTTTTGCAAATATGTATTCAAAGTCGTCCGTTAACCCGTTCCCTCATAAAGACGCTTTCTGACGTCTCTGCAGCAGACAGCTTTTTGAAAACATAGTGACAAAAGAAGAAATTGCTCAAAACGAGCAATTTCTCCTTTTGCCACAATGTTTTCCACTTTTAGTCATAGGTTATCCATTTAATTATAGAGATTTTTCTATTTTTTGACAAAATATGTTCAAAGTCGTCTGCTGCAGAATTGTCGTATGAGGGAAAGGGTTAAAGATGTGTTACATGTGGGAAAGGGTTAAAGCCGGCTGAGACTGTAAATACACACAGTATCACCTGAATCACCCCTCTTCACGGGTCATACCAAATAATTAAAATAAATAGGGTAGTAATGGCTGACCTCCTTGGCGGTAAGAAATTCTACGACTGACTGGCTGGGGTCAGGATATAAATGGACCAGTAGTTCTGGTAACTTGCCAAGGAAACGCTGTGATATGACTGAATAACTGTTGAAAGGGGCGATAAAACCACAAAGTATCCGGCTATACATCTATCCCCCCTGAGACGGAATGTGTTGGCCGGATCAGTCTGCGCGGACAGCGCAGGCTGATCTGGTCGATACATTACGCAGATGTAATCAATCAATCCCCGTTCATAGATGCAACACGACCCCAATTCCAACTGCCCCGGCTCCTATCTTGTACTTTGACCTAGACAGAGTTAAAACTATAAATAACACTTTTCCCACATTCAAAACTTCTCACACTCAAAGCAGACGACTTTGAGAAACATGGTGACAACACACCTGAACAATCTCCATTTGAAAAATAAAGTTGAAAACATTGTGACCAAAGGAGAAATTGCTCATCATGAGCAATTTCACCTTTGGCCACAATGTTTTAAAAAGTCGTCTGCTGCTATTGCGTCGAAATGCGTCTGCAGGTGGGAAAGGGTTAATTGGCTTAGTTTTAAACTGTCATATTTTTTTTTCTAACGTTTGAAGATCGAATTCCTCCGTTCTTGCATGTTAATAGTTACATTGCAAAATCAGTTCATTTATACATCAATTTATCACAGTTCAAGTGCTTATACCTCAACACTTCACACGTTGTTTTATTTCGAAATAACCTTATCCCTTTCCCTCATATAAACGCTTTCGGACGCCTCTGCAGCAGACGGCTTTTTGAAAACATAGTGACAAAAGAAGAAATTGCACAAAATGTGCAATTCCTCCTTTTGCCACGATGTTTTCCACTTTTCGTCATAGGTTATCCATTTAATTATGGAGATTTTCTATGTTTTGACAAAATACATTCAAAGTCGTCTGCTGCAGAATTGTCGTATTAGGGAAAGGGTTATCTTGCCATCTCCACTTGTTACAATACGGAAAGTGTCATTTCTTCCACACATTCAGACGAATATTCTAATGCATCTGCAGCAGACTTTCGTTACAATGTTTTCAACTGCATTCAAATAATTATATGTTTGCTTGTTTCCAATAGTAGTCGGCTGCTTATCCCTTTCCCTCATATAGACGCTTTCTGACGCCTCTGCAGCAGACGTCTTTTGGAAAACATAGTGACAAAAGAAGAAATTGCTCAAAACGAGCAATTTCTCCTTTGGCCACAATGTTTTCCACTTTTAGTCATAGGTTATCCATTCAATTATAGAGATTGTCTATTTTTTGACAAAATATGTTCAAAGTCGTCTGCTGCAGAATTGTCGTATGAGGGTAAGGGTAATGCGTCAAAAGGCGTCTGTGTGTGGAAACGGATAATACGACACACCCGAGTACTATCAACTACCTGTTAAAATACCAAAGGACCGTTTTAGCGCATACGGAAAACAAAGATTCAGATAAGATTGTGCCCATACAATCTTTTCTATACCTCCGTCGCTAGAAACAAACAAGCAAATGGAATCTGCATTATAAGCATCTTCAGAAAAATGTGTGTCATTTTAAAACCTTAAAAAGTATCATTTTTGAGATATACAGTCGATGATCTTTATGCCGACACCGGAACTATCGATATTCTTACTATTTCGATATTTAAACCCTTTCCCACATGAAACAATTCTGCAGCAGACGACATTTGAAACATACTGTCAAAATCGTGAAATGAGCGCTTAATTATTTAATAGAGTTGAACATATTGTGGCTAAAGGAGAGCTTGCTCGTCTGCTGCAGATGCGTCAAATACGTCTATATGTGGGAAGGGGCTAGATAAATCCTGCCCCTTTCTCGTTTTACATATAAATCGGCAGTTAAAAGACTGATGAAAAACTTATTTAGAACAATTTCAGCTTGTTCCCCCAAAGTTACCTTCTAAAGAAGCATCAACCATTTCTGTGTCAGGAAAACGGTTAGTGACATCTTTCGGATGTAAAGGGGGTGTAAAAAGTTAAAACGTTCACTAAATGTCATATTCTAGAGTCGTCCGAATCGTAACATTTGAACTTAACTGTATCTGCAGCTGTTACGTTTATAAAATGTAACATCTTGTAAAATATGAGGTATGATTTCATAACAGTGTGGTTAAATGAATTTTTTTTAAAAAAACGTTTTGAGCAATGTTTTCCTTTTCATTTGTTTTGCTGCTGCAGATGCGTGAGAAGTCGTCTGCATCAGGGACACACGAGTTGAATATAAAATAAGAAAGACAATGTTCGGGAATCAAGAAGGGTTATTTACAAAGATTGCCATTGTCAATAATGCCAGGTGTTTGATGAAAATAGCTAGATCCTTCAGCTGGGATACACAAACTTTTGACACGATTTCGTTTGAATAAGGCAAGGCAAAGTAGACCCCGTTTAAATACTCAATGACTCTTGTACTGGCTGACTACTTCAACAAACACCACCCTTGAAACATTTTGCAGGTGTTATTCCCGCGAAGAGAAATATGCTTCCTACATATATAGTTTTAACCCTTATCCCGCTGAATTATATATCATTGTCCCTGATTGGTTCTTTTTTATTTTTGCAATTTCTTAACATATTTATTGACTAGGGAACTATGTTGACCGAGATTAGACTTCAATCGTGTGCTTATTGATCTCATGGTTTAACCCTTTCCCTCATACGACAATTCTGCAGCCGACGACTTTGAACGTATTTTGTCAAAACATAGAAAATCTCCATAATTGAATGGACAACCTATGACAAAAAGGGGAAAACATTGTGGAAAAAGGAGAAATTGCACGTTTTGTGCAATTTCTTCTTTAGTCACTATGTTTTCAAAAAGCCGTCTGCTGTAGAGGCGTCAGAAAGCGTCTATATAAGGGAAAGGGTTAAAGCATTGCATAGCATTGCTTAGCATGACAGACACATTTTGTTTAACACTTTCTCACATATTCACTTTTATACATGTGCAGCAGGCGACTCTGAACACATGGTGACGAATAGTTGATAATATTTTTAACTCGATTCAATAACTACACTTTTAAATATGAAGATATTCCATATTTTTCCGAAGTATTTTTAACCCTTTCCCACATATCAAAAATTTGCAGCAGACAACTTTGAAAATATCTTTGCAAAAGTACAGAAAATCCCTTTAAACGAAAGAACAATAATTGAATAGACTTGAAAACATGGTGACAAAAGGAGGCGTCCAAAGTCATTTGCATCGGGAAAAGGGTTAATCGTTTTTATGTGACTTTAACCCAGTATAATATATTGACGCAATTCGAGGCATCTGCAGCAGACGACTTTGGTGGAGAAAAGTGCAAATAAAGTTAAAATTGCTTGTAATTAGCATTTTGTACATTTTTTCGACTCTATTCAATACTTCACTTTGACGACCACATATTTGCTTAATCCTTTCCCTCATATAGACGCTTTCTGACGCCTCTGCAGCAGACGGCTTTTTGAAAACATAGTGACAAAAGAAGAAATTGCTCAAAACGAGCAATTTCTCCTTTTGCCACAATGTTTTCCACTTATAGTCATAGGTTATCCATTCAATTATAGAGGTTTTCTATTTTTTGACAAAATATGTTCAAAGTCGTCTGCTGCAGAATTGTCGTATGAGGGAAGGGTTGACTAATGTCCACGTCGTCTTCGGCTGATTTGTTGGATATTGAGATAGGGTTAACATATTGGTCCGCTTCGAAAGCTTATGTATGACGCACACAGTGTAACACCTGTTAACTTGTATGTGTAAATTTAATACAGCATTGAATTAATTGTGAGAAAGAGGAGATTGCTAGTTTTGAGTAACTTCTGCTCATAACCATAGGCACTCGATGGTATAGGTATGACTACCCTCCATGATCTCCGACTATCCGCATTTATAAAACTCAACCAAATACTTTTTGTTAACCCTTTCCCTCAAACGACAATTCTGCAGCAGACGACTTTGAACATATTGTGTCTTTGACTAAAAATGGGAAACATTGTGGCAAAAGAAGAAATTGCTCGTTTTGAGCAATTTCCTCTTTTGTCACTATGTTTTCAAAAAGCCATCTGCTGCAGATGCGTCGGAAAGCGTCTATATGAGCGAAAGGGTTAAAGGTTAAACCCTGTGATTTTAAAAGATACTGACTTTTCAACGTGTATACACTATTTAGAACATATACTAATTTTAATTTAAACAAAGAGAGTATTTTGTTTGAAAGTTTTATAACGGCGGATAGTCGGGAGCACGGAGGGTATCCGTAAAAACTCTTTGCTCATACGTCCTAACATATTTCAAAAATGGTCTGCTTAATTGGCACCAAAATTGTCTGACCAATAGGCGTCAACAATCGTCTGCTCAATTGGCGTCAAAAATCGTCTCCATTATAGAACCGATACAACAGATTGTAACATTTAACCATTTCATGGTCTGATCTTTACCCATATCATGTTGACTTTTGAAATGAGCATGTCCATGGGAAAAGTAGCCTGGCACAAGGCTCTATGTTTATTAATATATGGCTGTATTTCAACTGGTGTCCGAAACATAACTTATGGTCAGGTGCTAAGGACGATAATCAGAGTAATGCATATTTTGTCTATTAGAGTTCCCCCCAATTGTAACATTGAAAATTAACCATAAGGACTGTTGCCAGTCTATGGGAAAAGGTACACGTTGTCTTTTGTGAACACTGTATACCCAGCTCAATACAATTCATAGTCGGATTTTCGGAGTTACTACGTTCCTAATAACAGTGGCAGCTCCACTGAAACGAATCTCCGCCTAAACAAATAGTTCTAAGCGGAGTAATTATCAGGCCAAACAGACGATGTGATTACAGCACTGATAGTACTGGTGGGTCAAAACACTGAAAGTCCCGGTGGGACGGTTGTGTTGGTAAATTAAGGTCAGACAGGCGGTTGGTTGCATGTGAATGTACACAAAAGATGTTTGTCAAATATGAATGCCCTCCTTCAACAATAAGATTAATCACTTTGAAAAAGCAGTTTAATTTTAGTATGCCCATGGATTTTTTAATTGACAATGTCAAAAACATTCAGATCACATTCCGTTAAAACGACTGCCAAGTTTTGAAATTTCATGACGATTGGGTATTATATGTGACTCCAGACCGTTAACAAATATTTCATTTATTTGTTCTAGTGACCTTTTGTGTACATACACATGCAACCTTCTGTCTGACCTTAAATTACGAATCCCAACACAACAGTCTCATCAGTAATTTCAGTGCTTTGATTTAATTTTGGATTTAGTAGGAGGTAGTCATGAAATCGAATAACATAGGTTAAGCATTTATCCCACACAATCCTTAGCCTTTCCTAAATGAAGCAAATTTGCAGCAGGCGACATTGATAAGATTTAGGAAAAACTATGGGGAACCTACAATAATGATTTTCATTGATATTGTCTAGATCGCATGTTGCAGATTTGATGTATGTTGGAAAGGTTAACTGAACTGTCTATTTTCTAAATGTGACTTGCAGTCTCCCATTGTCTATCGCAGAGTCTTATACTTCAACTAAAGAGAAATATAGTAGTTATAACCATGACAAATTACATACATCATCAATCCTTTCAATGCTGAAGTTTTAAAATGGATTAGCCTAGCTTTGCATTTGGAAGATTCTATTGCCAATTTTAGGAATATCAAGATCAAAACAATGAGTTTAGACGCCTACGACATACAACCTGATCAGACGACTGACCTGGTGCTATACTGGTGACTCGCGCAACGCGAAATCAGTTCGAACAGTCAAAGGGTTAATTGAATTATAGACGGAGATAAGATTTAATCTACGTTCATGATGGAAGGCGTTAAACAATAGTGGACTGCACATTTAACCCTTTCCCACATACGACAAATCTGTTGCAGACGACTTTTAAAAATACAAACATTTGGAAAATATGTATAAATTGTAGTATATTTAATGAATATAGAAAACATTGTTGCAAAAGGATGAATGACTCATTATGACCAATTTCTCCTATTGCATGTCGTTTTAATGTTTTTAAAATTCGTCTGCTTTAGAGGTGTCAAAATACCTCTATATGAGGGGAAGGGATAAACATGTTGATCTTTATGTATGAATTTGTGGGAGGGACTTTACATCAACGCTTTACTTGTTACATGTGATTTAAGACGCATGTCGTCCTTTGCAAGCGTTGTACGACCACGTGAAAGTGCTCAAAACTACAATTTCTTCTTGCCCTACAATGTTTCTTCGACTCTGTATCAAAATTAAATTTTCCACTAAATGGGATGTTACAAAGTCTTTCCTTATATTTTTTTTTTTGAAAGAAGACGACATTTCAAGAATTGTATCGAATTAAGCAGGCTAAGTGTTACGTGAATGAGCATCTATTTACTTGTTGCAAGGCGTGGTTGGTTTCAACATCAATTAAGTCTGTTTTGTCTTTAACCTTTTCCCCCGTTTCACGTGCAGACACCTTTTGACTGACGCATATTTAGAAGAAGACTGTTGAAAAACACGGTTGCAATTAGAGGTAATGCTTAAAATCAGGGAGTCCACCTTTTCCCAAAAATGTATTTTTCTCTGTTCTACAAATTTTATTTCATTTAGAGAAAGTTCCAATGTTTTTCCAAATGTGTTAAACAATTTGTCTGTTACTGATTATTTCCACGCAGTCATTGACATATTTTATTCTCAGCATTAGGTATAAGTGTTCATCATATCTATTACTCGAATCAATGGGTTCATTTTGCAGGTTAAATGCAAGTGAAAACAATGCTTACATCGATATGCTCGTTGCAATTGGATCTGGCCACGTATATGCCCAAGAAGAAGTAAAATACCATTCTTAGTTTCAAGTTTCAAATGTATTGACAATCAGCAATATATTTGCCCTTGGTCATTTAAAAAACAATTATAGTGTAAAGACAGACGTTAGCCGTTAGTACATAACATTATATACAAATACAAACAGTTCAATCGTTGATAAAACTTAATATACATTTAACCCTTTCCCTCATACGACAATTCTGCAGCAGACGACTTTGAACATATTTTGTCAAAACATAGGAAATCTCCATAATTGAATGAATAACCTATGACAAAAAGTGGAAAACATTGTGGCAAAAAGAGAAATTGCACGTTTTGTGCAATTTCTTCTTTTGTCACTATGTTTTCAAAAAGCCGTCTGCTGCAGAGGCGTCAGAAAGCGTGTATATGAGGGAAAGGGTTAATTAAGAAACAGCAATATCATCAAGGGTATTTTTTCTAATTGACATTGCTTCTTTGATATATTTAGCAAGATTGTACAGTTTCTTATTGTTTGATAAAGACATAATTGCTATGAACTTTTGTATTGAGGGCCATGTTACATTTCCTAAATATTTACATTTAAATGAACTATATTTTGTACATACTAAATGAAAATGAAATTCTGATTCAACTACATTTTGATTACATATTTTACTTATTCTGCTTACTCTGTTTATATAATTAAATCTTCCCTGCTCAATGTCTAAACCATTGGGAAGTTAAGCACAAACGAATCATGTGCTTTCTCAAGTTGTCATCAGTAATAACATTTAAATCTTTTTCTAATTCAAAACAAGGTCACGATGCTTCTGATTGTCCCTCCTAAAACCTGTGGGGAACTACAGTATTCTTGAACCGACTATACAATTAACTATCCTAACGTTTAGAAAAAGCTTCGATGGTCGGTTTTTTCATGTAGCATTGTCCAACTGCTGTTTCATAAATGTAATGAACAATAAAGACGTTTTTATCACAGTATTTGGTTGATTAACTGATTGATTGAAGTTCAGCAGTATTTCAATTATATCACGGTGGCCATTCATCTAACCATGTCTTCTCTGGCTCCGTCACACAAATGCACCACACAACATTCATCACAGGCAGCTAGCTGACTACCTTCGAACATAAACTGTCGAGCTATTCATATTTTTAGTGGAAATCGAATGACTCTCTACGTGAGTCACAATAATTTCAATCAATAATCGTAAAATATTAAATCAACTGATATTCGAGTAACGACTTCTGGCTCGATATACCTCATTGTTACAGCCTGATATATCGCAACCTGACATAGAAGTGACATAGGTGTGACAACCAACGAAACTATAGAATTGCATCCCCTGCCGGTAAGAAGCTGAGAAGTTTTTCTCCTCTGCTGTTGGAGAATATTTCTTTAAAAGTGGTCATGTTAGATCTGTTCTTTTCGATTTTGTGAGGACACAATTAGTTTATCATAGAAGTTGAAAAGTCTACATATATAATGTGATGTTGATCTTAAAATGTTATCAAATATCTTCAATGCACATCTTTTGTGTTATACAAGTTGTGCGAATAAATATGAATTAAAGGTTTACCATTTAAAAATTATTTTAAATTGATGCCATTGATTTAGCTAGAGCGCGGTACATTTATTATAGAAAGTGTAAATTTCGATATATATGACATGATTCAAGTATCTTAAATTCACAGTGTTTTTCTTCTCTAAGTTAGGCGAATAAATATAAATTTAAGGTGAACAATAAAGAAAGTTCCCACTGAATAAGTTAAGGCGATGATAGGTTTATTTTATATGGTGAAAACATCCACATCTAACAATATTGCAGGTGCGCACGCGTTTGATTTCATCCCGAAGACTTGATCAACTTCGCTCATCAAAGAACCTAAATGCTTTTAATAATTGCAAAATTCTCTTTTATGGCCGTAATATTTTAATAAGCTACAACACATAAATAGTTTTCATTAGAATTTGCTGGGACACAAAAGGGATAAGAACTCTTTGTGCTTTACGCTTTCCCACCTGCAGACGCATTCTGAAGGATCTTATTTCAAATCGTTTCTATGGTTATATAGTAATTTTGCCTAGTTACGTTCTAAGCGGTCTGCTACAGATTTGTTATATGTGGGAACGGGTTGCATTTGAAGAGAATCCAATATGGGGGACGGTGGGTATATCATCGCTCTTCCCTTTTCGCGTGTTGACCATTATCCGGCTATGTGCGACATAACCCCCCTTTCCCACATTTAGAAAATCTGCAGCAGACGATTTTGAAAACATAGTGACGCAAACCTAAAAAATCTGCATAAAAGATAGCTAAATTGTTAAATGAAGTTGAAAAACATTTTGGCCAAAGGAGAAATGGCTCATCATGAGCAATTTCACCTTTAGCCATGATGTTTATAAAAGTTGTCTGCTGCTATTGTGTCAAAATGCGTCTGCAGGTGGGACTGGGGGTTAATAATGTAACACTCTTGATGAACTTGAATCTCACTTAAAGTAACTAGAGGTGCTTCAGTGTTAGTTGTCAGAATATGCGATTAAGTCTACGTAATACACAGTCATTTTAAGGCGGCCAGTTCACCTATTCATGTGTTTTCTGTCTTTCTTACACCAGTAATCCGCGTAACAATCCTTCCAAGCAACTGGCTGCTTGTACGCGGATGTGATAAGACCGCATAGACCGCAAATCGCAAGACGAACACATAAGATTAGTTTCATCAACTTTACATAAATTTGTCCCGTAAAATTCACATATATCAGGATTAGACCTGAACTCAGAGACATAGAACAGAAAGGACAAACCTATGTTTCCCAAACTAACAGTTTCACTCAGACGATTCTTTTGAGTTCCCATCACATAAGGTTACATATATATCAAGTAGGAAGAAACAGAAAGAACTGCTCATTATGAGTAATTTATCCATGTTTCAAAATTTCCATTAGCTTCTAACATCGGTTAAGTCTGTTCACTATCTTTACTAGTTCCTATCTATCGTATATATTTTGTTATATAACAGCTAGAGGTAAAGACTAATAATTGTATTTTTAGGAGGCAAAACTTTATATGTAATGTCTATATTAAGGGCCGGTGGCATTAAGGGTTCTGAACTCCAGAAAATGGATAGTATAGTCAAAGTGTTAAAACTGTTCAAAAGTTGTCTTGAAATATTAGAATCCCAATTCTCGGATAAAATTAGAGTAATCATTTCACTTTCACCTACACATCTACATATTGATCGGTTATGGCTTCAATTTTACTTGGTAGACTTAACCAGTAAGCCAAATTTTGTACATTTTCTTGACTTTTAATAGACAGTTTTTCAACATTTACTGCCAAAGTAGTTTTGAAATACTCATTACTTACTTTATTGTCACTATAAGCAATATTTGCAGATGTTTCAACATTTAACAATGTTGATCTCCATCTGGTGTTCAGCACCTTTAATATTTAAATAAATATTTTGGAACTTGAATCTTGAATAGGAAATATGTCGTTATGACTTGTGAACAAACAGCGAAAACACGAATTATTGCCAATGTCCAGGTTGATCGAGGCTTGATCTACAATAGTCTATGACTGTTTTATGTAAAGCGTATTCTATAGCATTAACAAAGAGTGAGAACATAAATCGTGATTATCAAGTAAAAACTTCAATAAGGTAATTTTCTCCTCTGTAAAGGTGTGAACGGATACATAAAATAACGCTGGTGTTTAATGAAATACGCCCTCCCAGATGTGAACATGACTATAGGCGCAAATCTGGAATTTATTAGGATTAACCCTTTCCCTCATATAGACGCTTTCTGACGCCTCTGCAGCAGACGGCTTTTTTGAAAACATAGTGACAAAAGAAGAAATTGCTCAAAACGAGCAATTTCTCCTTTTGCCACAATGTTTTCCCACTTTTAGTCATAGGTTATCCATTCAATTAAAGAGATTTTCTATTTTTTGACAAAGTCGTCTGCTGCAGAATTGTCGTATGAGGGGAAGGGTTAATGAATAAAAAAGAAGTCAGGACCCATGAAAATGAACTTTAATCCTTTTCGTATGCAGGTGCATTTTGAAGCGTCTATATACAGCAGACGAATCATGAATTCATTATGGCAAAAGGAGTTATTTTGACCAACAATATTTTCAACTCTTTCTCAATAATTATACTTACATTTATAGAGATTTCCCATGCAGATTTATTTTAAATATGACAGGGTTAAATTTAATGTTAATTTTTGTTATTACAAAGATTCTTATTGTCAGCAGTATAATCTGTATTCAGTTACACATGCATTTGTGATACTTCTCGACGAACATACGCAATCAAATCGCATGTCGCTTGAAGTGCATACAGGTTTTTGATGTATATCCATTTTTCTAATGCGCAATAAAAACACGTGCAGTGAAAGCATGAGAATAGAACGGAGTAACACCTGCAGAGTGTGTCCTGCTTCTTTCCTTTCACGTTCTTTTAAAAGAAACACGGAAATGAAATTATATTTATAAATGGGTGTGGCATTATATATAGAGTGCAGTTGTCTTACGAATCATGGTTAGAAAATCTTCACTCACGAATTTACCTTCGATAGACTGACTATGCAATACCAATGTTCACACCTATCCGTTAGAGCCTTCCTTCACCATTAACTCTTTAGCGCCGAATTGTTTAAAGTAAACTCTTCCATGATAAAAATCGGGCGTCTCCACTTCTCATGTAATACAATTTTGGACTATTTTGATAACTAAAAGGCAAATAATGCTGATTTCAGGTGAGACAGCTCGTTTACGAGCTGACTCGCCTGAATCAGTATTGTTTGCAAAAACCTGAATATTGCCTTTGGCGCTGAAAGAGTAAATGTATCACCTTTCAGCACCCACTCGTTCTAAATATATGTCTGGTACCAATTGTAAACGAACAACGTAGCAGATTTGTTGTATGTGGGAAGGGGTTACACACAAAGGTTAAGAGGTATAATCTTCTAAGGATTCGATTAATGTTAACGTTATTTATATCGTTATTAACATCAAATATGAACTTCATTTTCTTCTAATTAGATAAATTAACGCAGATGTGCCCATAATATTCAATACTGCTATGCAATTTATGTGTGCGTTGCTTTTCTGCACTCTTTAAAGTGCAATATGATATATTTCCAGCAAGAAATCATCTTTTACAACTCCGGATTAACTTATACGTTATCGAAAATGTGTAAAAGAGAATGCATCGATTGGGTTGAACAACCAAACCTAGGTGTACTATTTTAGCGCAGGTTGATCTGGGTCGATACATTACACAGAGTCCATAATGTTGGTTTTCTCATGGAACGGCACAAATGAATTATGAAGCTTACACTACATGACTAATTCGATATACATCCAGCGATCAATCGACCAATTCATAACTCGATGTATCTTCTGGGTTCTCTTCGATTTCGAGTAACCGAAATATTTTGTTTCTTGACTATAGCCTGCAATTTTTCAGAGTATATAAATAACACTGGTATCTCCACGTTTTCTCGAAATTGGAAAAGTTTGGTTCGGAAAAAAGATATCGCCAGACAATATAAACCTAGTGTGTAAACATATTTTCAACAAATTCGAATAGTGCTGCATGTCATAATACTATCCCCCAAAACCCTGAGCGCCAAGGAGACAAGCCCTGTTTACTTGTTTCTACATTTGTTTGTATGACCCGATTGGTGGGGGCGGGGGGTTCGAGCCCTGATCTCCCGCTCCAGAGGCGGAGGCTTTAACCCTTTCCCACTTGCGTTTACGCATTTTGACGCATCTACAGGATACGACTTTTGAAAACAATGTGGCAAATGGAGAAATTGCTCATAATGAGCAATTTCTCCATTTGCCACACTGTTTTCAACTCTATTCAATAACTATATCATCATTTGTATAGATTTTCCATACTTTTGCCTAGCTAATTTCAAATTCGTCTGCTGCAGATTTCCTGTATGTGGGAAATGGTTAAAGGTGCATTGAAGAAGTTTATGTCAGGATTAGGTCAATAGTGTCGAGTAATAGCACAGGTGCAAGTTCATACCAAAAACAAACTCACTTGACAGTTTTCCAGATAACTAGAAGGATCTGTCTTTGAAGTTTATGATAAAATAATAGGTAGCGGTATTAACAGATATAAGCCGCGTCTAGAGAGTCTGTGTCTTAATGCGTCTGCGTACAATCGAGACTCGGGCGAGTACGGGCACCCATATTGTCTCACCAGAGCCCTCACTGTCCGTCTTCATGTGATGTTGTCCTAGATGCATCGCTTGGCAAACGACTAGAACTGTAGCCTTATTAGTTTGACGCCAATTGATCTTTATATGAACCCATTACGGTGAGTCAATAAGAGCCTAAATCGACCGACGCGGCTCAAATATGTAAACATATTTATGTTTGTTTTCATAGATTAAGGGTGATTATTGTCAAGTGAAAATCCTGTAATGTTCTTCGTCAAGGGCTATAAAAGCAAGTATTGTTTAAACTATAAAATGGTAAAATAGCACCTGCAAATATTTTTATTTCCAACGCCAATTAAACGCTTTAGTTTGGCTTAATTGAAATTGGCTGCGAAAATTATGATTCCGATCAAGCATTATCACTGATGCATTTTCACATAAATATATATTTGTTATGATTGTGATTTCCCACGTGCATATAGTGTTGAAGCATCTGCAGCAGACGACTTTTGAAATAATTGTGTAAACGTCGAAATTGCTACACTATATTAAAACAATACATTAATTTAAAGATGATTTATTGTAAGTTCTCATCCATTAGCTGAGATGTTTCCAAAGTTGTCACCAACATACGTTTATGTACCACAAAAGTTCATGTGCGTACACTTAATGAAGCAATGAATACGTCATTGTGTACTGTTACTCTATCTCTCAATGGCTCGTTTCCGTATGCCTATTGTACTTTACGTTGCGTTTGTAATTATTTATAGAGGGCATTAAGCTTTTGTGAAATACAATATATTACATAGTGACATGAACCAGTACACATACAATCAACTTCTAACACTATCAACTAGCATATCGTCACTTTAGTCGCACCTTCTTTTAACAACACATGTGCCCAACATGAACATAATCTCAACTTTCTATCATTCATACAAACATATCGTCCCCTATGGTCAACGCAGACAAGATCCAACCGGATATATATCTCCACTGTCCACCCTCGTTCTCTGCCCCCAAGAGTCTGATCTTGGAATCAGCCCCAACACGATGTTGTTCTTTCGCCTTCAAAAACCAATCTCGATTCGTTCGTACCAAATCCAGGAACCATCTAGCAAATTTAAAATATGTGTATCTTTTATATATATTTGAAATCTTATAGAACAGGGTCAATGGTCAACTTTTAGTGAAGTGGCATTCGAAAATGCAAACACTCAACAAAGTTTAACATTGCGTTTTCGTGTGGCTATATGAAACTTGCTGGCTAAACTGTGTTTATGGTAAACAGAATAGTCATAACTTTTTACACACAACTTTTAACTCATTACAACATTATGTTACCTAGCCTTATTCTGATTTCAGGTTTTATTTCGGGCGTTACGTGACAGCGAATGTAAAGTGAAATGTAAAAGTCGGAAATCTCGAGTGATGTGTGGTTCAGATGGGGTGTCCTACCTCTCTAAATGTGAGGTCAAACGTGCCAGAAGGTGTGAGGGTAAAAAAATCACCATTAAAAGGAAAGGGAAATGTTCAGGTATTTACAAAGCTGTTTTAATATTCTAAAATGATATAGAGGGGTTTACTGGAGTTTTTATCTTTGTTTCGGCGTTAGCTGTATAACATGAGTTTTGACCTAGTGTGTTTGACCAATTAATTAGATAAAGTGCGCTGTATCAAATATTTCGATTGGTGGTTATTTATATAAGAGAGGCATCCAATGGTGAGTTGCTAACTTGTAACCGATTATATATCCTTCTGATTTGTTTTACCAAAATGAAATGGAGGGACACCAACTATGTGTGGTTTAAAAGATAAAGTACACGGGTGGGATGTATTACCGTGGTAGCTTAAACTCAGGGGAAAATATCGAAACAAAGAAAAAACACTCACCTAGTATTGTATACAACAATTGAGGTGTACGATTGAAAATGCCAATAGTTTATATAGTTCAAAACCATTACTAAGACATTTTCCTGATATGGACGAATTTCGAATGACCCAAATACCTTTGAAAGACTCAAATCGTAGGATTTAACAGTCCCTTTAAACCTCTCCCACATACGAATAAAATCGTTGAAATATTTCCATTAGTGAAAGTATAACTATTGAATAGTGCTGAAAATGGTTATGACAAAAGTCGATACTGCTCATCATGAAATGTATTCAAAAGCCGTCTTCTGCGTATGTGTCAAAATGCGTATGTGGGAAACCATTACCGTGTCGTTTTTCTCAATACAAACGCAATTTGAATGCCATGAAGTACGTTTAAAAAGACTTGGCGATTTGATTTGTGGTTACACGCAGTCCCTTTAAAGTCGGACAGATATCGTTTCAAGGATAAAAGTCTTACATCAATGGTAATAAGGCAGGTGTTTCATCATTAATGTAATACACCCGGATTAAAACAAGGTGTTATTAAATAGCGGATAATCCAGTGGATAATCTCAGCTCGCTGCTATAGGCTGAATTTATTATGCAGTGCATGCCGACGCAGCTATGAAAATGTGTTTGGGCGGATGACTGGGACTTACTATACAACTCTTTACCTCGTGCAGACGACTTAGATGTATCTGTAGCAGACATAATTTAAAAAAAAAAAGAACAGTGCGAGGAAAGGAAAAACTGCTTGACACGAGCAATGTCTCATTTTCTCTCATTGTTTTCAACTCTTTATCAAAATTACACCTCCCAAAAAAGATGTTTTTAGATCACCTGAGCCGAAGGCTCAATGTGATATATTCTGATCACTCTCTGTCCGTCGTCCGTCGTTAACTTTTAGCTTTAAACAAAATCTCCCCCTAAACCACTGGACCAATTTCAACCAAACTTCACTAAAGTGATAATTTGGTGGTACTCTTTCAAAATTGTTCAAACATTTAAATTCTATGAAGAACTTTGGTTGATTCGACATCAGAAAGGGGGAGGGCCAATCTTTAACATTATTCTCTTACGAATCCGCTTGTCAGTTTCCGATATGATTTGACAGATAATGTTCCTTGGGTGACCCTTTACACAATCTGTTTGTTTTTAGCCATATTGATTGGTTGAAAATGATGGCAGCCAGGCGGAAACAGAAAAGGGGCAAAATGATAATATTTTTTTTAGATTTTCATGAAAGCGCTGGTTTGATTTCAAGATAAATGTGTAGGAATGTTCCTTTAGTGCGCCTCTACATAATTTCTTTAGTGCGCCTCTACATAATTTGTCCAAGCAATAATGCTTTATATTAAAAGACATAGCATAAAGGTGGCATCAGAAATGGGGTAAAAATTAAATTTTAGCTTCAAATGACATCTCCTCCTTACCCACTGGACCATTTTCAACTTTATAACTTTATTGGAATGTTACTTTGGGGGTTCTTTTACAAATGGGTTCAAATACATCGATTATATAGAGAACTTTAGTTACTGCGGCATCAGAAAGGAGGAAAAATGCCAAAACTTTAAAATTCTTCTTCTCTGAACCCGCTTGTCTGATTCCAAGATAATTTGGTAGAAATGTTCCTTGGGTGACCCTTTACACATTTTGTTTTTAGGCTTATTGATGATTGGTTGAAAATTATGGCAGCCAGGCGGAAACAGAAAAGGGGCAAAATGATATTTATTTATTTTAGATTTTTATGAAAGCGCTTGTCTGAAAGGAGGAAAAATGCCAAAACTTTAAAATTCTTCTTCTCTGAACCCGCGTGTCTGATTCCAAGATAATTTGGTAGCAAATGTTCATTGAGAGACGACCCTCTATATAATCATTTCAAGCCATATTGAATGGTTGAAAAACATGGCCGCCAGACGACATCAGAAAAGGGGCAAAATGACAAAACTATGAAATTTAGTTCTTATTCAAGCTTTCGTCTGATTTCAAAATAGTTTAGCAGATACATGTATGTTCCTTTAGTAACACTATACATAATGTTTTCAAGTCATATTAATTGGTTGAAAAAGAAAGCTGCCAGACGGCACCAGGAAATGAGTAAAATCAAGGTTAAGCTTCAAACGACATCTCCTCTTAAACTGATGAAACAATATTAACTAAACTTCAGAGAAATGTTCCTGTGGTGGTCCTCTTTGAAATTGTTCAAAGAGTTCCTACTCTTGGTCAAATGTTCACATGTATAAGCAGTAACATTATTGCTTCTATAACTCAGGTGATCGATTTAGGGCCGTCTTGGCCCTCTTGTACTTTATACTGTATTGTTTAGACGACTCGAAAAATATCCTATCAGGTAAACGTTTATTTAAGCTGTTCTTGCAACAAAGGTAACATAGACCTTATCCTGGTCAACGCAATTTAAATCGTGTCCAACTTGTGTCGCCCCTATAATAGACAATTTTAACACATTTTGAGAAAAGATAAATTGCCCAACATAAGCATTGTTGCATGTTCAAACTCTTCTTTTTTTTTGTTCAAATAGCCATTTGTCACATGTCCTCAATTTTCAAACTAATTTCTATGACCACACGAAAGCAGTGTTGCTTTTTGGGGAAATGATAAATTCAACATTTCCTTGGGCATTAAAAGACAATAGATATTATTGTGAACCAAGATAAATCTGAACGTGATAGGAAGCTAACCTTATTATAGATAGAATGTTTCGTAAACGTTGTTTAAAGATGCTGAACTCCAGATGGAGATCAACATTTTGAAATGTTGAAACTTCTGCAACTATTGCTAATAACGACAACAAAGTAAGTAATACATAGTTCATAATTATTGTGGCAGTAAATGTTGAAAAACATTCAATCGAAAGTCATGAAAATATACAGAATTTGGCTTACTGGGTATGTCTACCCAGTTCAACTGAAGCATAAACGATCCCTTTTTTTGTACTGGAAAGTGAAATTACTTTAATTGTATCTCAGAATTACGATTTAATATTTCAAGACACTTTTTGAACAGTTTTAAAACGTTGACTATACTATCAATAATCTGGAGTTCAGCACCTTTAAAGCATAATTAAACGGTCCAACGGGTCACCAATAACTTTCAAATCTATTCAAAAATTATATTTTCTTTTATAGAGATTCGCAAAAGTTGTTTAAAGCAACATACAGCAGTGAAATGGGTCAATATAACTTGCACGTGTTTTCCACGGAACTGTCGAATGGCATTATATTGTAATAGAACCATTATCCATTATGATTAATTATTATCTCATTGAAAGCCTGTTTCGAGTCTCGAACACCTCATCTGTTCCTAGCTAGCTCCCGGCGTTTTATTGCTCATTAACAATCAGCACGGATAGAAAACACACATAAAACTACAAGAAACAATGTTATTACATTAAAGAGTTTGTCCAGCTGTGCGGCCGGCCACTTGTTTTCCACTTGTTTCCTCAGATACTGTTTATCATATATATCTGAACGATTTTTATGAAGATCTATTGAGATCAAACCATGCACATGACTCTGACCGTGAACTCGTTAACGCAAACCTTGACTCACTGTACTGGAATATAGACATATGCCGTATCAATAAGGATACCAATATGGACATGTATCTATGGTTTACACATATTTCTACCGACTTTCCAGTATAACCGCTGCCCTCTAGTTCACAAATCGACCGTTTTACACAAGCGCGCAATTTGCCGCTGCAAATTGACTTATTTTCTTCCAGGGTTCGATTCCCGGCCTGGTCATACCAAAGACTTAAAAAATGGAAGTAATGGCGCTCAGGATTAACCCTTTCCCTCATACGACAATTATGCAGCAGACGACTTTGAACGTATTTTGTCAAAAAAATAGAAAATCTCTATAATTTAATGGATAACCTATGACAAAAAGTGGAAAAGATTGTTGCAAAAGGAGAAATTGCACGTTTTGTGCAATTTCTTCTGTTGTCACTATGTTTTAAAAAAAGCCGTCTGCTGCAGAGGCGTCAGAAAGTGTCTATATGAGGGAAGGGATTAAGGGATAAGCATTACGTCTGTCTCGCTGGTGTCAGGATAAATGGAGCATTAGTACTGGTAACTTACCTAGGAATCTAAGTGATAAAACTAAAAAAATGTTGAAAGCAGCGTTAAACACTAAAGAACCAGTCAAACAATCCATAGTACCAATTTTCAAACTAGATGAAGAAGATACCTGGGGATTACTTTTTTGGGGGGGTCATAAAATCATTCTTTATTTATCGCAGCTAAAACTTTCCCACATGAAACAAATTTGCAGGAGACAACTTTGAAAAAACGTCAACGCAAAAATATGAACAATCTGTTTAAATGAAGGTATAATAATTGATTAAAGTTGAAATCATTGTGGCAAGTGGAGAAAAATGCTCATTGTGAGCAGTTACTCCTGTTGCGACAATGTTTTCAAAATCCGTCTGTTGAGATGCATTAATATTATATTTTTATTTAGTCAATTCTTTTTATATAATTTATTACTATAATTAGTCGGTGGAAAATATTCTTAACCATCACCAAATAGGGTTTTAATGAATAAGTATTCTAAATGTTCCCTATTAGATATCTTAAAGCGTGCTTTTTATGCGATGTTCGGGTGGAGAAGAACGGTATTTAGCAGGGGCGTAGCTCCCTTTAGGCACTGTAGGCACGTGCCTACATATTTTGTCTCAAAATGCCCCAAAATGCAGCTGCGGCGATAGACATCTGCGTACTGTATCGACCAGATCAGCCTGCGCTGTCCGCGCAGACTGATCCGGCTGACACATTCCGTTTTAGGGGGATAGATGTACGTATATAAAGAGTAGTGATTCCTGAAACAGAAAATCCACAGGAGGCGAAAAGTGTCTATCCGGGTAGGCCTGTGTGGCATGCTTAGGCTGATCCGGGTCGATACTTTACGCAGAGTCCACAATGTTGATTTTCTCACGAGACGGCCTACACATTAATTATTGCAAAGCTACGCCCCTGTTTAGAACGATTTGTGATTATAGTTCTGCGTATCATTGCGCGATATAAAACGTAGGCGTGGTGTCATTATTTCACCTTTGATATAGTATCCGACATTAGAATGTAAATATGCAATGGGAGAAAATGTAGACTTGGAAATGCAATTTGTTGGATTAATGGTACATCCGTATCATTTCAATATCAGTAACATTATCACACGCTTGGGAAGAAGCGATACTAGAGCCGATTAGCAACAAGAGATATCCCTTTTAAAAAGATAACCTTTCCCCACATATAGACGCTTTGTGACGCCTTGGCAGCAAGCGGCTTTTGAAAACATTGTGACAAAATGAATAAAATTGCTCAACAGGAACATTTTCACCTTTTGTCACAATGTTTAAAACTCTATCTAGTATTGATGTTTTCAATATTTGTGAAACTATGTTTTCAAAGCCATCTGCTCTGCTTCAGATTTGTTGTATATTGGCAAGGGATAAACGCCGTTGATGGAATGGTGTTTTAGGATAAATTCATCTTGCATTACGTACATCAATATCGCATTTGGGTTGATAACAAATCTGTAGATACGAAGTAAATCTCAATTTGAATTTTGCGTTATGCGCCGGACCCTCGAATTTTTGAAGTATTAATTAAATTGAAGTTGAAATTAAACTTCTTTCAATTTATGAGGGCCACGTGACGCGGCGGTCAGGCTCTTGTTGCACGTCTACCTTGTCAATTGGGCCACGTCATGCGAAAACCGACCTTCGGGACATTGCAACCATCGAATATCAAGAAAAGTATGCTCTTCATCGCAGTATCATCGTATAAGCATCATAGAAGCTCAGTCGACAGAGACGCGGGCTGTCAATCAATCGAGGGTTGTGAGTTTTCGCACACCAGCACGGACGATATTTATTCGACGGTGTTTGGCAAAAGCCAATGCGCCAAGCGTCATACGTCTTTCACCACATGGCTTATAGTCTATGTGTCAAATCAGCCACTTGATTGGAAAGACATCTCTGAGGAGTTAAATCGTTGCCGCGTCACACCAGTATCCAACGTAGTTCTCTACATATGTTTCCTTAAACATGTATCTCAGTACTTCCCACGAGCCGGTGTCCATGGGCACCCTGTAGTTGAATGGATTAAGGCTGCAAAACATGAATGTGTTAAATGCGTCATTGTGAAGTAAAATATTGGATTATTTCACAGATAAAACACAGCATTGTAGGAATGTACAGGGGCGTAGCTCCCTTTAGGCACTGTAGACACGTGCCTACACATTTTTTCTCAAAAAATGCCCCAAAAATGCAGCTGCTGCGTAATGTATCGACCAGATCAGCCTGCGCTGTCCGCGCAGACTGATCTGGCCGACACATTTCGTCTTAGGGGAATAGATGTATAGAGTAGTTATTTCTGAAACAGAAAATCCTCAGGAGGCGAAAAGGTCCACAACAAATTTCTTGGATAAACTTATTAAGGTGCATTAAGTGTGCTAAGCTCAATGCATTCTGTAAGCATTTGCTAAATTGGACCATTGGTATTAGGTTGTATTGCGATCAGTCGGATCACAGTCATAGTCAGTACTTGCCCATAGACAAAATAGTCTGTTTTATTAAATAGTGCTCATTATGAACAATTATCCGTTTCAAACAATGTCGTCTGATGCCAATACGTCTGCCTTTGTGATTGGGGAACCTAACCAAAGATTACAGATAATTTCGGTAATTTCAGATGGCGTATTTTGTAAATTCTGGTCAAGGTCAAAGTCAAAACCTACTACAAAATGTAAATGCCCTTTTCCTAATCTAAAGCCGGGTAGTCATATTCACTGAGAATACGATGAACCCGTTCCAACATCCAGACGTATTTAGACGCAACTGCAGCAGACGATATTTGAACAAAAAAATGGATAAAGGGAATATTTGCATACATTGAGCAATTGCTTCATTTGCCATAATGTTCACAACTTTATACTGTCATTTATAGAGAATATTCATACGTTTGCGTTCACGTTTTCAAATGCGTCTGCTGAAAACGTGTTTTATGTAAGGGAAAAAAGTAAAGGGTGTGTATGACTATAGATGTCAGGTGTTTGTGTCTCCTTGCCCAGGTGTGTCGTAAATGAACCCGTAGTAATTGACACATGTTTGTTGCATCTGCTCTTTATTGTACGTCATAAAATATATATTTACCCTGAACGTGGGAAAATGAGATGTACCGAATCAGACATGACATGAAATATTAATCATTTAACTATCAAACAGGCGACTTCAACCGAACTCTTTTCGTTTGCCTTCTGAGACGCATTTTGTGAGTTGGGGTATTTAACTCCTTCAGCGCTGAATTGTTTAACCTGTTTGTCAAAAAGTGGAAAATCTCTATAATTGAATGGATAACCTATGACTAAAAGTGGAAACATTGTGTCAAAAGGAGAAATTGCTCATTTTGAGCAATTTCTTCTTTTGTCACGATGTTTTCAAAAAGTCGTCTACTGCAGAAAGCGTCTATATGAGTGAAAGGATTAAAGTAGATTCTTCCATGTTCAAATCGGGCGTCTCCATTTCTCATGATATAAAAGTTTGGACTACTTCTTTGATAACTAAAAGGCAAGCAATGCTGATTTCAGGTGAGACAGCTCGTGACGAGCTGACTTACCTGAATCAAAATTGTTTGAAAAAACCTCAATATTTGCCTTCGGCGCTGAGTTATACCACTCGGTTTTGGCATCATTTACAATTGCAATTGCGCACAACTTGTATGTCTACAATTCTAGTTTGAATAGTCAGAAGATGTCATATATACACGGAGATTGTAGACGCTGATGGAATCCGGGACTAAATGTCCACGTACAAAATGCCACAGGACATAATGTCCACGGGAAGTGTTTCAATCAAATACTGTTGCCGATGTGATGTGCTGCTTTAACATTATAACTCAAAATCAAATGTTTTCGAAATAAACTGAGGCATTTTTTCCTCTTTTCATATTGTGGCATTTTGTCCGTGGACATTATGTCCTGTGGCATTTTGTACGTGGACACTTTGTCCTGTGGCATTTTGTCCGTGGACATTATGTCCGGATACCATATAGGCTATGTCATATACACGAACAGTGTAGACTCTGACGAGACCGTGCGTACGCACATAATGACACGAGTATTCAGTGTACACAGAGGCAATACTGTCCGTATCGCAATCATTATGTGCATACTGAATAAACTCGTCTTCACCCACGACGTGCATTCCATTAGTATTACCGGTGGTGGTTTGCTAGTCTTGAATGGTTGTTCAATATTAGCTGGAGTTATTTGTTATGTTTCAATTATGTTTTATGCCGCTTTAAACAGTATTTAATTTATATCACAGCAAAAACCTGTGTAAGTCACCAGTACTATCAGTAGTATTTGTCCTGACAGAGATGCAACATTCGAAACGCGCCAACGCGCCAAAAAAAGCGTCAACGCGCCAACGCGCCAACTTTGGAAGCCATTACCATCATGTTTTAAGTATTTGGTATTACCTGACCGGTTATCGATTCCTGGTCTCCCACTCGCGAGGCAGATGCTCTGGTCTCCCACTCGCGAGGCAGATGCTCTGGTCTCCCACTCGCGAGGCAGATGCTCTGGTCTCCAACTCGCGAGTCAGATGCTCTGGTCTCCCACTCGCGAGGCAGATGCTCTGGTCTCCCACTCGCGAGGCAGATGCTCTGGTCTCCCACTCGCGAGGCAGATGTTCTGGTCTCCCACTCGCGAGGCAGATGCTCTGGTCTCCCACTCGCGAGGCAGATGCTCTGGTCTCCCACTCGCGAGGCAGATGCTCTGGTCTCCCACTCGCGAGGCAGATGCTCTGGTCTCCCACTCGCGAGGCAAATGCTCTGGACTTCCGCTCCCTAGACGGATCATCTTATCACTAAGTAGTACGGAGATGGTGCCCGAAGGATACATCTGACGATTTCTTTTGTTCCAATATACGACTTTCGGGATAAAACCACAAGGAAAAACATTGTTGGAAAAGGATAATGTACTCGTTAAAGTTTTCCTACTATAATGTTTTTAATTCTGTGTTAAAAGTATGCTTTCAATTTACGCAACAACTTTTCCTTTGTGTTTCTTCAAAGCAGACGACTATAAAACAATATGCTATCAGATAATTCTGTAAAAGTCTGCAGCATACGACTTTGTATATACATAGGCAAATTAAAAGAATTCTCTAAATAAAAGTTTTTTTTTTTAAAAATATATTGTGTCGAAAGGAGAAACTGCTCATAATGAGCACATTCTTATTTTGCTAAAATGTTTCTAAAAGTCGTCTGCAGCAGATGCGTCTAATAGAATGCAGATTGTCGTACGGAATAATTTGTCATAATCATGATAGGCTCATGAGTCAACGGGATTCTATTTAAGTGATGTGAATGAACAATTCAAATGACATAAGCATCATATATGGGCCGTAAATATGACATATCTTAATTTCTTGTTACAAACTATAATTAATTAAGGCCAGGAATAAACATGCATATGCACATGATTCGCACTGAAGACTCTTTCGAATCAGTGCTTACCCACAGCCTCACCAAAACCTAAATTTTTATCTATCATAATTGGGCTACGTCACGCGAAAACCGTCCCTTTGGAGTTGGATTGACAAGAATAGTATTGATTATCAAATTACATACTTGTATGGCCAGTTTGGGTCATACCCGATCTCGAGAGGCTTCCATTATGCGTGCACGACTAGATAATGACAAGATAACGAGCGGAGCAGATCCTGACCTGACGGTGTGGAGACGTAATGGGATCTGGATATTTCCTGATCTCAAAAACTCCGCGGGTCGTTTTCGTGTAATGCGGCCTAGTATGCAATAAAATCAAGATGAGGCTCCGCAGGACTGCATGGCTTGACGAATGGGTGCTGAGGCTAACTATACAATGTGCAACTGACGAAAACCACTTTGCTTAAAGGAGTAATTGCTGACGAATAGCAATTTCTCCTTGACTGACAACTGTCTTCCGCATGCATCGGGCAAAGGTTATGTCGGTGCATTGACGATAATACTTCAAGGCTAGAGACGGACCAATGATGACAGTCCTGAATGATCTCTATTTCCGCCCACCAGGTTCAACGACGGTACATCTTTCTGGAAATTTTAGCCGAGTCATGAGTCATAAACAGGGGCGTAGCTTGGCAATAATCAATGTGTAGGCCGTCTCGTGAGAAAATCAACATTGTGTATCGACCCGGATCAGCCTAATCATGCCACACAGGCGTACCCGGATATACACTTTTTACTTCCTGTGGACTTTCTGTTTCAGGAATCACTACTCTATCTATCCCACCCTTAGACGGAATGTGTCGGCCGGATAAGTCTGCGCGGACAGCGAAGGCTGATCTGGTCGATACATTACGCAGATGTGTATCGCCGCAGCTGCATTTTGGGGCATTTTTAGAAAAAAATGTGTAGGCACGTGCCTACAGTGCCTAAAGGGAGCTACGCCCCTGATAAACCCCGTATACGTTCACCTGATAGGGCATATTTACAGTGTCGTCTGCTTAGTAAGCCTCTTACGTTTAGAATGTTGATGAAGAGTTCAAAACATTGTATATAAAGGAAGCATTGCTCGTGTTTAGTAATTGGCCCTTTCCCCATAATAATTGCATGAGTCGACTGCAGCTCGACTGCAGCGAAAAAGCATAATATAACGGTACAGAACGGAACGGAACGTTTAATCGACATAAAGTTCATAGTCCAATAAAAGACATACTCATACTCGCACATACTACAGAAATGGCATAGCCAAATATATACACACATACATATTACAAAAGGCAAAAATGGGCAAATATACACACATACATATTACAAAATGGCATAGGTAAAAATGGACAAATATATACATATACATATTACAAAATGGCAAAGGTAAAAATGGACAAATATATACACATACATATTACAAAATGGCAAAGTTAAAAATGGACAAATATATACACATACATATTACAAAATGGCAAAGGTAAAAAAAGACAAATATATACACATACATATTACAAAATGGCATAGGTAAAAATGGACAAATATATACACATACATATTACAAAATGGCAAAGGTAAAAATAGACAAATATATACACATACATATTACAAAATGGCAAAGGTAAAAATGGACAAATATATACACATACATATTACAAAATGGCAAAGGTAAAAAAAGACAAATATATACACATACATATTACAAAATGGCAAAGGTAAAAAAAGACAAATATATACACATACATATTACAAAATGGCATAGGTAAAAAAAGACAAATACATACGTGTACATACATACTACAGAAATGGCATAGGCAAATAAAAGACAAAACATATACACATACATTCTACAGAAATGGCCCAGTCAAATAAGATACATATGTTATATATAAACATACTGCAGACATGGCGTAGTAAAACAAAATACATACGTTGTACATATACATACTATAGAAATGGCATGTCGTGTAATACATACATACACACAGTCATACAGAACCATTCACCCTTATGCTGTTGATTTTATTTCAAAATGAGCCGTCTCGTGAGAAAACCAACATTTCCCGCGCAGCCTGATCCGGGCCGACACATTCCGTCTCATGGGGATAGAGGTATAGAGTAATGATTCCTGAAACAAAAATTCCACTGAAGGCGAACAGAGCCTGTCCGGGTTAGCCTGTGCTGCATGCTTATCCGAGTCGATGTTTTACGCAGAGATAATAATGTTGGTTTTCTCGCGGGACGGCTCATAATATTGTGTTAACCCTTATTCCGCTGAATTCCAGCCACCGTCATCACCACCACTGATGTTAAACAATTTGTTACATGATTATGGTCTAGCCTTTACCAAATACTGATAAATGAGTAACTAGCAATGTAGACCGATATTTGACTGCACTTAAAGGGATACTCGCCAATATCATGCGCCATCTGCATTTTATTAAAACTTAATTTCGGAGCATGTCCCTTTAAGTGCAGGCTTATCTTGGTTGTTTTTGTTGTTCACATCTGCAGTGTAAGTTCTTTCCCGCAAGCAGACGCTTTATAAAGAGGATATCTATTGAAAACATTGCGGTAAAACAAAGGTGAAATTGCCACATTGTTTTCAACTCTATTCCGAGTATAATACTTTCATTAAGACAAATGTTCGAAATCTTTGCCATGATGTTTTCAAAGTTGTCTGCTGCAAATTTGTTGAATATGGGAAAGGATTAAATCGCGCATAACATTGTTGTTTATAGTTGCGTACAGCGAAATAAGAATTAACACTAATCTGTTAAAACATAGCTTTTTCTATAATTATTTTATCATAAGATAGTAATATCCCAAATGTGCTGAAGGCCATATGCTATATAAGATTATTTTTTTGTACATGAAAATACACCTAAGTATGTAACCTTCATTTAATAAAGAAATTATTATTATTATAATTATTATTGGTATTATTATTTTTTATTATTATTTAACCATTAATGCAAGTTATGTTTTCTTTCGAACGAACTAGTCAATTGGTTCTATTTCGATTTATTTTTAATGAGAATAAAGTAAACCATTAACAAATTAATTTGTGAACCTCGATTTGTTTATTGTTTTATGTCACTTATTCTTACAAACATTTCCACAAATAACATTGTGTGGGAACAAATGACAGAATGAAGGCATTATATGTGTATAACTATAGTCAAGTAATGCACCCTTCACCTTGAACTAAAACGTTCACAAAACAAGCCTAGATACAGCTGCTCATTTGGTAATAATGCACACGTCATCGGTACGATTCTCTCAATTCGGCTTATATACTTTTCAAAGATATAAGAAACTCGTTACGACGTCATTCGTCTTACTCTTATGAGTTGAATGTCAAAGTGTGAAGAATTTAATTGTCTTTTCTTGCCGTTATCTATCAAATATCGCGGGAATATCGGGGAATACGTGTTTAAGTAAACTTGCTACCGTGTGGTATTTTGGTTTATAATGGCGTTAAACCCAATTCAATAATTAATGCAAAATAACACATATTTTTCAGCCAAAGATGTCGTGATGACTAAATGTTTCCAAGAAAAGGAAGAAGCATTGAAGTCCAAAGACATATCCGGTGCTAAAGAAGTGTTTGTGACAGAATGTAATAGTGATGGATCATTTGCTAGCATCCAGTGTCATAAGCCCACTGGCGTTTGCTGGTGTGTGTCAAAAGATGGCAAACCTATTACTAGATCATCGACGGATAAAGGCAAACCAGACTGTAACCCCAAACGTAAGTGCAATGAACCATCGCAATTAATACCTTTTGTTAGAAAATAAACACATAAAGGAAAGCCGGATGCTAAACCCAAACATAAGTTCAATAATCCATAGCAATGAAGACCTTTTGTTAGAACATTTAAAAATAAAGGAAAACAAGATTCCAAACCCAAACGTTAGTACATTGATCCATCGCAATGAAGACCGATTGTTAGAACATAAACATGTAAAGGAAAACCGGATTATAAACCCAAACGTAAGTACATTGATCCATCGCAATAGACCGTCTGTTAGAACATTAACATATAAAGGAAAACAGGATTCTAAACCCAAACGAAAGTGCATTGATCCATCGCAATGAAGACCTTTTGTAAAAACATTAACAAATAAAGGAAAACAGCATTCTAAACCCAAACGAAAGTACATTATTCCTTCGCGATTTAGAGATTTTGCTAGACAATCGACAAATAAAGGCAAATCAGACTGTGACCCCAAGCGTAAACCGGATTATAAACCCAAACGTAAGTACATTGATCCATCGCAATAGACCGTCTGTTAGAACATTAACATATAAAGGAAAACATGATTCTAAACCCAAACGAAAGTGCATTGATCCATCGCAATGAAGACCTTTTGTAAAAACATTAACAAATAAAGGAAAACAGCATTCTAAACCCAAACGAAAGTACATTATTCCTTCGCGATTTAGAGATTTTGCTAGACAATCGACAAATAAAGGCAAATCAGACTGTGACCCCAAGCGTAAGTACAATGAACAATCGCGAGTAAGACCTTTTCTTAGAACATTAACAAATAAATAAAAACCGGATTCTAAACCCAAACGTTAGTACAATGAACAATCGCGAGTAAGACCTTTTTTTAGAACATTAACAAATAAATGAAAACCGGATTTTAAACCCAAACGTTAGTACAATGAATAATCGAAATAAAGACCTTTTTTTAGAACATTAACAAATAAATGAAAGCCGGATTTTAAACCCAAATGTTAGTACATTGAACACTCTAAATAAAGACCTTTTCTTAGAACATTAACAAATAAATGAAAGCCGGATTCTAAACCCAAACGTTAGTACAATGAACAATCGAAATAAAGACCTTTTGTTTAGAACATTAACAAATAAAGGAAAAACGGATTCTAAACCCAAACGTAAGTACATTGACCCATTACAGTTTAGACATATTGTAAGACCATCAACAACTACAGGTAAACCGGATTCTGAAACCCAAAACGTAAGTACATTAATCCATTACAGTTTAGACAGATTGTAAGAACATCAACAACTACAGGTAAACCGGATTATGAAACCCAAACGCTAAAACAGTGAACCATCTTGAATTAAAACCTATTGTTAGAACAACAACAAACCAAGCATAAGCGGAATGTAAACACAAACATAAACACATTGATCCATCGCAATTAAGACCACTTGGGTTCTTTGTTTACTCTATCATATTAGTTCGCAGTATCAAGTGATATGAGTGAAAATTCTCAAATACAGTTAAACCGGACAAATTGTGAACCTAAATGTAAGTACAGTGAACCATTGCTATTCAGATCAATTTGGTTCTTTTTTTAATCCGGTTTAATGATCGGATTGGTCTTATTTCTGATTGTATTGCTTTTGTCTTCTGTAGTATCAAGGAAAAATAAAATTGTGATCGCAAATGTAGAAGGTTGACTTGTGAAAGGAGATAAGAGGGTTAGTTACATACAGATGAATCAGCGGAGATACTGTTATACTCGTACTTAAGCGGACAGTGAGGCTGTGATCTATATTTTCATTCTTCACGTTTGAAATCTGTTCTTGATTACCTTTCAAAATAGTCTTACCCCTCTTTGACCATTAGTCCGCTGTTTGACTTCGTTTAAACGATTGTAGTTTATGCATGTGGCATGTTCGGGATATTTCTTCCTTTGGAGATGGAGAGAGCAAAATCGAATTGTTGAAATTTCTGAAAATACTGCTAATAGTGACAACAAAGTATGTAATAAATAGTTTAAAACTATTTTGGAAGTAAATGTTAAACAGTCATTAGAATATACAACATCTGGCTGCCTCGGAATGTCTTCCCAGTAAAAATGAAGCATACACAATCAATATTTAGATGTTTATTGTACTGGAAAGTGAAATTATTACTCTAATTTTATCCCAGAATTAATTAAGATATTAATATTTCAAGACAACATTTGAACAGTTTTTAAACTTTGACTATACTATCTATACTCAGGAGACCAGCACCTTCAAAACAAAGTACATGTAATTCAGTTATATAGCGGCCAAAAAACTACGTATTCATGACCCATGTGTGACTTAACAGCACAAAGCTAGGACAATTGTCTTGACCAAGAGCATTTCAATCCGGCCGCCTGTTTCATGGTCATATCTGGTACAGACAAGGGCCATCATTTTTTAAAAACAAAATTACCAGTCATTTTTAAACTATTTTGTCTTCACAGCACAGCCACCGAAACCCCCGGTAGAGCCAGTAAATGACAGAGCTCGAACGAGAAAGGAAAAACAACAAAAACAACCAAAACGCAATAGAAAAAGTAAGTTAAACTTGTTTTATAATTGTCATGATAGATAATGGGGATAACGGAAAACAAAACAAACTATCTCATTAAATACCTTTATTTTTTAACCCTTTCCCACATACAGCAAATCTGCAGCAGTAGTCGGCTTTAAAGCCATCTAGACACAAGCATAATGAAAGTATAACGATTTAATAGAGTTAAACATATTGAGGCAAAAGGAGAACTGCTCCTCATGAGTAATTTCTCATTTTGTCACATTTTTTTAGATAGCCTCTATCCCAATCCTAGCATGCTTTTCAAAAAGTCGACTTACGGCTGCAACCAAGCCGCACAATTAACTTCATCCGCGAAATTCGAGTTTTGATTGGTTTGCCATCTTGTTTACAATGATTTAATTGGTTCGACCGAATAACGAAAAACCATCCGCTTGCATTAATGGGACAAACGAGTTCCAACGAGTGAAACACACACTGAACTATGATTGATCTCAATGTCAGTCGTGTTAGTTAACGTTTAGCGTTCTGTGATCCCACTAGTCTACAAAAATCGACTTAGAATACATATAGAGAAATATGCAAATCACTGTAAATAAAATTCTACTTATTGAAGGAGTTGAAACCATTGTGGCAAAAGTAGAAATTGCATAAGATAGGCAATTTCTCCTTTTTTCATGATGTTTTCGAATGTCTTCTGCTGCACATGCGTCTGTTAGCGTCTGTAAGCTGAAAATGGTTACATCCTTGCCATGAAACCTGTACCCTTTCCGTGATACTATAACAGTCGAATATTGAAAATATTGTGAAAATGGAGCTATTGCTGACAATGAGCAATTCCTCCTTTTCACACAATGCTTTCAAACACCTTCAAAATAAATTATTTTCATATTTAAACGTTTTACTACGGATATTCTTTTATATGAGTAGAACTGGAACGCTTTACCGCAATTACATATTTTGTTTGACTTTTTGCTACTTTTCTTCGACATCTTCTGAATAAGAATTAGTAAACTGCAAAGATTGCATGAAAACAAAATCAATGGCAAATGTGATATCATACAAACAAGGAACGTTAATTTCAACTTCTTATGAAACTAAAAACAATTTTATTCTAAATACTTTATATTCTCATGGCATAGTTTTCTTATCATTATTTTACTTTCAGAATGTACAAGTACAAACATAATTTTAATTTATCTTTTTGATACTTTTCGATATGTTTGGAGAAGAATGTGTTAACTGAAAAGAATTGCATGCAGCAATATGTTTGACATAAAACTTATATGAAATAATTTTCGAGTTTCGCATTTGTATTTATGTTCGCTTATCTTATGTTTAGATTTGAACTGAATAAAGATTATATCTATCTGTCTGTTCATTTCAACTTTTCTTATGAAATCAAAACATTATAAAAACATTATTATAGGCAATACTTTATAATAATTTGTCATAGTTTCATATCACGTTGTTTTTTACTTTCAGAATGTACAAGTACAGAAAGAACGAGGTTCAACTCTAATTTAGTTCGAGTTTTCACAGAAGAATATAATCGATCAGCAAACCCATTTCCACCTATCAAAACAAGTACGCGTTTTTTCCAGTTCCACTTTTAGTTCATGTTTCGCAGTTAGTCACGTGCCTTAAACTGCAATGCCGTTTGCTTTGAAAACATGTATTAAACATTATGTTATATAATTGTAAGTAAAGTGTTTACACCAAGTTGAAAACATTATTAGAAAGAGAGCAATATCTCATCTCCAATAATGTTTTTGAATGTCGGCTGCTGCATAGGCGTCATATGTCGTATGTATACGGTAATTGGTAAAACACATATTTACTACTCAAATATTTTAGAAAAAGAAGTAATGGCTTCTCTTTTTTGGCCCTGTAGATTGCGGGGACAGCGTTACGACAAATGGACTGGTGTCAAAAAGAACTACTGGCCATTTACCCTGAAAACGCCGTAAACTAAACTAAAATACTGTTACTCCATCATAACAAAAAACTAGACGACTCACTCTTCAGCGTGTTTTACGGGTTAACTTCAATAGGCAAAGCCGATGTGGGAGAGTCAGTTATTTAACTGTACGGTGCTTGAAGAGAGACTATGAAGTAACCGTAGACTTCGTAAATGTCTTGATATAATTGTGTATTATTGAAAACGGCGTTTACTGCAATGGTTGTCTTTTTCTCGTTTTAGGTAAATTGGATCCACTTGTACATACATTTGATAAACAAGTGATCGAGTGGAAGTTTACACATTATGACGCAAATAAAGACAATTTCCTACAGAAAAAGGAAGTAAAAACTCTTCGAAGATTAGTTAAAAAGTTTATAAGACCGCGGTCTTGTGCAAAACGTTTTTTAAAATATTGTGACTCTAATCGAGACAAGTTGGTCAGTCGGACCGAGTGGTCTCTATGTCTGGGTGTGGATCAGAATAGTGAGTATATCTTGTGGTTTATTGTTTAAGGGTCAATTCTACAGACGTAATTGAGAGAGGCGTCAAGCGATTAGGAGACTTATTACACACAGTCTCACCAGAATGTTCACTGTCCGTATAGATGTAGTATATAGTCCTAGATGACCATGCGATTCGGGTTCTATTTTCATCTGTGTACAGTGATAAACTGAGTCTGCACATACGAATTGCCCGTCTAGATGTGGTATATAGTCCTAGATGACCATGCGATTCTGGTTCTATTTACATCTGTGTACAGTAAAAAACTGAGTCTGTACATACGCACTGTCCGTCTAGATGTAGTATATATAGTCCTAGATGACCATGCGATTCGTGTTCTATTTACATCTGTGTACAGTGAAAAACCAAGTCTGTACATACGCACTGTCAGTCTAGATGTAGTATATAGTCATAGATGACCATGCGATTCGGGTTCTATTTACATCTGTGTACAGTGAAATACTGAGTCTGTACATACTCACTGCCCGCCTACATGTTGTATATAATCCTTGATGACCATGCGATTCGGGTTCTATTTACATCAGTGTACAGTGAAATACTGAATCTGTACATAAGCACTTTCCGCCTACATGTTGTATATAGTCCTTGATGACCATGCGATTCGGGTTCTATTTACATCAGTGATGGGCTTATTGTGCAAATTTGCATGCGCTTAATAACATCCGGATCATGTTCCTTTGCTTAACAACATCCGGATCATGTTCCTTTGCTTAACAACATCCGGATCATGTTCTTCTGTGCTCAACATTAAGTCCGACAATCAATCTGGAAACATCTTGAGAACAGTCATGTCTAGAATGTCTCGATTGCGACTGTTTATGTCGAACTATACATTGGATTAGGGCAATTCACAGCCATCTTTACGAGTATCAAGATAAACATGTTGAATTGAGCAGTTCGCGCGGTCTAACCAGGCTTTATAATGGTGGAACAAACCGTCCGAGCACTAATGCTGTCATGACATTCGAATGTCTGCTTTCGTTTGGGGTGGCTTCTGACAATATCACGATTGATGGGGAAGGTACTTACGAGGAAATCCTTTGAATGTCCAACAGTTATCAATAATTGAATCTGATAACCGCACATGATTTATAATGCCATCAGATGTGTTAGATGAGCAGCGTAAGTTCGATGCTTCATAGGCGCCAATTTCCTTGGTCAATCCCAAATTATTGGTGAACAAAAGATATTGTCGGTTTTGAGGTTAATGCCGGCGACTTATATAACTTGGACCACACCATGGTTTATTACTTGTTTGACAAATAGTGCGTATTATTAACAAAGTGTTTATGCACTAGTATTTTAATATTTAAAGGGAGTTACACTAATGTGTACATGTTCACAGCTTTCATAATCTACTTAAATAGTGTTATGTCAAACCAGGGACGTCCCTGGTCAAACATATTAAAGCACATTTAGTTCTATTCAATGTACATGGTGATCGCCAATGAAAATATTCAATATTCAATATACAATATACAATATACACAGTTATTGTTCTGTAATGACATACTGACATCATCGTCATCAATGGACGACTGAAACAGAACAAGATGTCTAATTTTTGTATTAATTCATATAAACATCCAAAATGACAGTTATCCAGTGCACTTTTAAATTAAAGTTGTCGAACCAAGATACCAATGGTTGCTAGGAAATGTGAAAACACACGCGCACACTTAAATGGATATATTTGGGTAACCTAGACATAGATTGACATAACTATATTTATCTAGGCACTTTTTAGATCACCTGAGCAAAGGTGATCTCTTCTGATCACTCTCTGTCCGTCGTCCGTCGTTAACTTTTAGCTTTAAACATCATCTTTTCCCTAACCACAGGACCAATTTCAACCAAACTTCACAGAAATGTTCCTTTGGTGGCATTCTTTCAAAATTGTTCAAAGATTTAAATTCGATAAAGGACTTTGGATACTGTGGCATCAGAAAGGGGGCAACATGTCCAAACTTTAAAATTCTTTTTCTCTGAATCTGCTTTTCAGATTCAAATATAATTTGGTAAAAATGTTCCTTGGGTGACTCTCTTCTACCAAAATTGTTCAAGCCATATTGATTGGTTAAAAAACATGACAGTCAGGCGGCATCAGAAAAGGGACAAAATGACAAAATTTGAAGATTTCATTTTTTTAAAGTGCTTGTCTGATTTTAAGAAAATTGAAAAGAAAACTTACTTCAGTGATCCTCTTCTTAATTTGTTCAAGCCGTATTGAATAGTTACAAAATCATAGCAACCAGACATCATCACAAAAGGGGTAAATTGAACTTTTAGCTACAAATGACAACATCTACCATTCCAATGGACCAATTTCAACTTAACTTCACAGGAACGTTCCTTTGTTGGTCCTCTTTCAGAATTGTTCATAGACTTATATTTTATGTAGAACTTTGGTTGCTGCGGCATCACAAAGGGAGAAAAATACCCAAACTTTAAAATTCTTTTCCTCCTTAATCTGCTTGTCCGATTCCAAAATAATTTGGTAGAAATGTTCTTTCATTTGACCCTCTACAAAAATTGTTCAAGCCATATTGATATCGTTGAAAAACAGGGCAGCAATGCGACATCAGGACAGGCGCAAAATGACAAAACTTTATAATTCCATTCTTATTAAAGTTCTTGTTAGATTTCAAAATACAAATCGCCTTTTCTGATAAGCCATTCGACTATTTCTTTAACAGTGTCCACTTCTTACAGGTTCATTCGCACACCTGATCAAATTCAGGTGATCGATTTAGGGCCATCTTGGCGCTCTTGTTTCAATTCAGTATACCATTGATGAATGTAAAGAAAAACCTTTACTTCTACTTTAAGTATGTAAGATAGGTGTCAGATACACAGAGTTATCCCAATGTTCGAATGTTCGATAGCGATATTCAAATTCCATCATGAGTCACAATCTGTTAGAGCCGGGCTCAAGGGAAAATAAACATAGAGTGTGTGTGACAAGAGAAGCTGTTGTTCGGTCCCAATCTGTTCGAGCGGGGCTCAAGGGAATCCAAACATAGAGTTGTTTGTGACAAGTGCAGCTGATGGTCTACTTGTTTCAAACAGACAACGGTTGTCAGAGGTCCGTGTTAGTGTCATCTGAGACAAACCGGCGAACAGTAAAGATAAATACAAAATATCTAAATTGCACAGATCTGAATCTACAATGGTCGCCTGTTGTTGGTTCTCGTAGTGTAATGTTCATTTTAACTTGGTCCCTTTTCCACTTTTAGACGCATTTTGAAGCATCCGCAATAGACAACTTATGAAAACACTGTGACAAAAGGGGGGAAATTGCTTATAATGAGTAATTTCTCATTTTGTCACAATGTTTTTAACTCTATTTAATAATTATACTTCCGTTTGTATAGTTTTTACATAGTGTTGTTGCCTATATGCTTACACAATCGTCTGCTGCATATTTGATGTACGTGGGAAAGCGTTATTCCAACCATCGACTAAAAGATGGAATTATACTTGTTAATCCCCACACTTAACCCTTTCCCTCATACGGCAATTATGCAGCAGACGACTTTGAACGTATTTTGTCAAAAAATAGAAAATCTCCATAATTGAATGGATAACAAAAAGTGGAAAACATTGTGGCAAAAGGAGAAATTGCACGTTTTGTGCAATTTCTTCTTTTGTCACTATGTTTTCAAAAAGCTGTCTGCTGCAGAGGCGTCAGAAAGCGTCTATATGAGGGAAAGGGTTAATTAACACACCCTACTAATATATTGTAAATATTATACCATTAATTAACCGTGTAACAGGCGTCTCTCACTAGCATTGTTCAACTAACATTCTGTCTTGATAGTATTCAATATTATCACGTTCTGGTCTACCTGATGTTCACAATATAAGGAATCAATGATTGAATATGGCCGGGCGGCGTTCGAGGAAAATCAGCCGTAGCGTTATTGTTACTCGTTTAACCCTTTCCCACATACAACAAATCTGCTGCAGTTGACTTTGAAAACGTGAAGATGAATATGTGCATTATCTCTATAAATGATAGTTAAATTATCGTATAGGGTTGAAAAACATTTTGTCAAAAGGAGAAATTGCTCATTATGAGAAATTCCTCTTTTTGCCACAAATGTTTTCAAACGTCGTCTTCTGCAGATGCGTCAGAAAGCTTATGTATGTGATAACGGATTAAATAAAGATCCACCTACACTTCGATACTAATCGATATTGATTGATAGAAGATTCTTGAAACCTTATAAAGGCTAATTGTCAAACAATGTATACCCCATTCTAGAGTGCGTGGATGCGCTGTCTGATCTGCATCTACACTGATCGCAAATTCCTTACGGTTTTTTTTTTTTTATCGCAGAACGCCGCTCACATACTCAATAAATACGCATAACTGATTCACATTCACTACAAGGAGTTGGTCAATGATTCAGAATATAATTTTAAATGTTCGGTCAAAAATTTATATTCCTGGGCCCATAGTAAGAACTTATCAATTGGGATGTCCTTAATCAAGTCACTAGTAGGAATGTCCCAGACAACAAACAGTGTTCATGGGTTTCAGAAAATCACTATATGAGCCGTTCCTCGAGCAAACCAACATTATTGACTCTGCGTAATATATCGAACCAGATCAACCCGCGCAATCCGCGCAGGCTAATCCGGGCCGACACATTTCGTCTCGGGGGTAGAGTAATGATTCCTGTAACAGAAAAATCCACAGGAGTCGAAAAGTGTATGTCCGGCTTAGCCTGAGCGGCATGCTTAGGCTGATCCGGGTCGATACTTTACGCAGAGTCCACAATGTTGGTTTTCTCGCAGAACGGCTCAATTATACTTTTATGATCCTGTCATTGCGAATCGGTTCCATGATCAACATATGAAATGTTCACACATTCCTTACATGTTAGAAGCAACTGTCAACTCGTGTAAGTTCTGATTAGACTGTGCTCTGAATCTACACTGTTAGGAAATGCCAGGTTGTACATCTTTCCCATGGACGGACTCATAGTATACAAAGTAATTGATGCGTATATATAGTGGATGCCAGTTAACCCTTTCCATCATACGACAATTCTGCAGCAGACGACTTTGAACATATTTTGTTAAAAATTAGAAAATCTCTATAATTGAACGGATAACCTATGACTCAAAGTAGAAAACATTGTGGCAAAAGGAGAAATTGCTCGATTTGAGCAATTTCATCTTTTATCACTATGTTTTCAAAAAGCCGTCTGCTGCAGAGGCGTCAGAAAGCGTCTATATGAGGGGAAAGGGTTAAAACAATATCCGACGTGTCTGGCGATTTGTTTGGTCTTGTTTACTCTCCGGTTTGGCTTCATTAAAAAATAACATTGGCGTATATCTAGTGTGGCTACGTTTGTATTTTTCGTCTAAAATTGCATCTATGACTTTATACCATTTAGGCTGACAGTGAATGCTCTGGTGAGACTGTGCGGATGTACATACTCGTCTTTGTCTTCACTGTAGGCCACATACATAAGGACCAAACATCGCTTGATAAAAACAAAAGACGTTCTGAAAGAATTAATCATACTTGGGGTAACCAAAGTAACACTTTGTGTTAGCGTATCAATAACACGGGAGGGTGTGGTTGTATAATAACATTATAACACGTTGAATATAATTATCAAAGGGCGGACATTGAACAACTCATCACTGCTGTGTATGATTATATATCAATCGCTATATATGTGGTGTGTCTAATGAAACATTTGTTTTAGCAAAAGGAAAAAATTGCCCGTCATGAGACTCATCAAAATCGTTTTATCGGTGCGATTTTGATTGAAACCAACTACATTGACTAAAAGTAGAACAGAAATGCAAATATCATTTCTAGAAACACAAGTTGCCTTTATCGATAGATATTACCTAGCAATATTGACCTGATTATAGAACTTGTGTAAAGTAAGATATTACTTGTAGGTACAGTCGGACCTGTGTTAATACCACACTGGAATAGCAGTTCACTGTCTATAGCCACCACACGTTAGTTTTCTCAATTTACTTATTTACTCTGCATAAATCACCGTGTAAATAAAGACCACATGTGAACAAAGACCAGATTGGTAACTTCCCATGTACGGTCTTTATACCCAGGTCCAACTGTATTGGTATTTTCTTGTATTAACCCTTTCCCACCAGACGCATTTTGACGCAATAGCAGCATTTGACTTTTGAAATCATTGTGGCCAAATTTCTCATGATGAGCAATTTCTCCTTTGGCCAAAATGTTTTCAACTTTATTTAACAATTAAGCTATCTTTTATGGAGATTTTGTCAGGTTTTTGTCACCATGTTTTCAAAGTCGTCTGCTACAGATTTGTTGTATGCTGAAAATGGTTAAACTTGCAACTTGTATCATGGAAATACACGTGGTTAAATAAACCGCAGACATTTTATATTCAATACATATCTCTGTACAAAGGTCATATCAGGTCAATATTGACATGTAATATGACAATAGCCAATCATAATCATTATTTCCCTGCATTTCTTTCACACGCTTCTGCTTCACGGTGGTGGGTATTATATTAACACACTTAAACAATTCAAAAGAGGTTTGGCAGTTTATGCAATTTTTATGTTTGTCAATTGTAAACACTAGTTATATAGTTTTAGTATACATTGTATTAATTATTGTATTTATAAAAAAAATCGCTTGTTAGCCCTTTACCACATGCAGTTGCATTTTTGAAGCATCTGTAGCGGATGACTTTTACCACAATGTTTTCAATTCCATTCAGTATTGATACCATAGATTTGCCTACATGTTTTCAAAGTCGTCTGCTGCAGATTTGGTTGTATGTTGGAATGGGTTAAATCACGTTTTTTGTTATTGTTGTCTATGGAAATAAGCGATGTTAGGTCAAACTGCATATATCAAAGTACCACAAATTATCACGTGACACCCCGACGTCATATACTGTCAAAATTCTTTTGAATGAATTTTGATATTCATGACGTTCTAATGAAGTGAATATTGCCTTGTTCGGATGGATCATCTCAATGGATTGTACTTTTTCACGCTGCTTATCCTTTGTTCTCTATGTCATCACCATATAAACTTGTGAATGAAGTTTACACAACGTAATTCATCAATTCATCACGTTAGACAGACAACGCCATTTATAATTTAAGAACAAAAAAAAATAAAAATCGAGAAAAAACCGCTATTATGATATTGACCAGGGAATATCGTGATCAAACCTGCGATTGCGTTGTTTGATCAGAAATTTCTCTGTTTCATTTTCCTGCTTTGCGACTCGTGAGGGAAAATCAAAAATTACTCAAATCTTATCTTCAAAGCAGTCGATTTACATTATTTTCTTCCGTTAACAGGGGCGTAGCTTTGCAATAATCAATGTGTAGACCGTCTCGTGAGAAAATCAACATTGTGGACTCTGTGTTAAGTATCGACCCGGATCAGCCTAAGCATGCCACACAGGCCTACCCGGATAGACACTTTTCGTCTCCTGTGGAATTTCTGTTTCAGGAATCACTACTCTATACATCTATCCCACTAAGACGGAATGTTTCGGCCGGATCAGTCTGCGCGGACAGCGCAGGCTGATCTGGCCGATACATTACGCATATGTCTATCGCCGCAGCTGCATTTTAGGGGCATTTTGAGAAAAAATGTGCAGGCACGTGCCTACAGTGCCTTAAGGGAGCTAAGCCCCTGGTTAACATCGAGTGCATCTTTGAGACAAGTGTCTTGGATTCGCGGCGGTCATAGTTGAGAGCCCTTGGTCAAGGCACATTGCTCAGCATTGTACTGGTGTGTAAACCAGCGACCATGTATTAGCAAAGACTTGTCATACTTTTAAAAACGGTGTAAAAGTCCAATAAATCAAATTAAAAACTCTCCTAACTAACAGTGTGTACAGAAGAAAGAAGTCAAAATGATCTGACTTAAAGTAACTCAGGAATAAACTTCATTTGCAATCGTTCATCATGTAACCGTTCACTTCTATGATAAAACAAAACAGCCGAAAGTACACATTATGATTTCGTAAACGAACATCGTCTTTACGGTATAAAACTGACAATTACGAGCGACTTGTTTAGCGCAATACTGTTGTAAAACAAGTTCATTTATAAATTTGGTATATACAACACTTTTGCACTAAAGCAACTAGAATTGGAATGTTATTGTAGCACCCCATCGCTTTCCTTAAGAACTCTCAATTTGATCACGTGTTTTAGTTTAACAAATTGAACTTGTGAAATTTTTATCAAAACCATCATATAAATAAATTATAAATATTTTCCTTTTTCCCTGGAAATTCAAGCGCTAACGTTCGATCTTTTTCTTTTTTCATTTTTCTTTCGAGATAAAAAAAAGTCCGTCATCGGAATCAAATGAAGGACTCCTCAAACTTTTACCAAGCAGAAGAAGAGTAAAAAACACACGTGTTATCAATTGGAGAGTTCTTCTTTTCGTACTAACAACGATCCATGTTTCGGAAACGAGCAGTCCCGACAAGTGCAATATTTGTAAAGTTCATTAGAACATGCCGTTACCCCTTCGCTCTCATTCAGTTTCTTTTCAAATTTTCATCTACCTGAACACAGACGAACACACGACGAAGAAGCCGGAACTAGACGAAGTGCTACCATCAGGTGATACTTTTGAGTTCAATAATGTTTTAATTAAGAACCCATCCCGTCCCGATAAAAGCGGTAGGTGATATACAAGTACTGTGTAAGGCGAGTTGTGGGGCCTTGTTGCATCTGCTAGCAGTGAAGACTTTGCTTCAAGTGTGTTCATACGCGCAGTTTCGTCGGGACCTTCACTGTTCACCTTCATTGAAAATTGACGTTTGTCCATTTTCTGACAAAAAGTGTAAGTGTACGACGTTTATGCGCCATAAACTCTTTCCCATTTGCAGACGCATTTTAACGCATTCGCAGCAGACGACGTTTGAAAACGTTGTGGAAAAATGCGAAACAGCTCATGCCAAGTCATTTCTCGTTTTGCCACGATGTTTAAATTTATATTCAATACTTCTAATTCCAAATGTGGATATATACAAAATAGAAGGCCAGTCGTCTGCAGCAGATGTATTGTATGTTGGAAAGAGTAAGGGGATATCGGAGACGCAACAAGACCCCATCTCGCCTTTCAAGGTCAATATAGTGTCATAGTAGTAGTAGTAGTATAGAATGGTGTCAAACGCAACTGGACAAATGAGAACATTGTAGACAAGGACCAGGCTGCACGTATGTGCAATTCAATTCTTGGTCTAGACAAATTGCTTCTCCGTCCATTATCAGTTAACATACTCTACATCTCTAGAATGGCTGTATTACTTGGCCTCCACTAGATGTTGCTCTCCAGTGGTTGCACTATAGATATGCGCCTCCCGCGAGAAAACCAACAGTGTGGATTCTGCGTAAAGTATCGATCCGGATCAGCCTAAGCATGCCGCACAGGCTAACACGGACAGACACTTTTCGCCTCCTGTGGATTTTCTGTTTCAGGAATCATTACTCTTTACCTCTATCCCCCTGAGACGGAATGTGTCGGCCCGGATTAGCCTACGCGGTCTGCGGAGGCTGATCCGGCTCGATACATTACGCAGAGTCCATACTATTGGTTTTCTCGTGGAACGACTTATTTATCAAACTACACCTTTTTGGTTTAACACTGTCAAGGCTGAATTTGAAAAAAAGGATTTGTCAAAATCTGACGAGGCGGATTCGCCGGCTAGGCTGGCTCTATACTGGTGACAAAGGCTCACACAATCAGCTCCAGCAGTAAAAGGGTTTATATAAGTCTTAGACTTCATTCAAAAGGGTCGTAACTAAATCGTATAATATGATATGTTAACGACCATTTGCTATTAGATGGGTTAGTATGCATGAGGGGAATTTGTTATTGTTATACGTCCTAATGTTCGTTTTGTCCTGTTTTGTAATTATTAACAAAAAAATACCTGTATGTTGTCTCTTCATTTTGTTCGAACATGTCGTTTGATACCTATTTGACAAGGTGCGAGCCCGTGTCAACTTGATTGATGGAGTTATTAGGCTATTGCACTCCGCAAGTATTCGAATTATTTCATAACAGAAATACAATCATATCATAAATGTATCCAAGGGGACAAAACATTAATTATCAAACATGATGTAAGCTCACGAGATCGCGTAGTGTTCTAAGTGAGGTAATGTGATCGCCCATGCAGTCTTCTTCGTCAGCCCTGTGGCATGGGATGTGCATCGTCAAATGTTGCTATAAATGATTCATCCTTATACGCTATTGGACTCTTTCATCTTTCAACTAGTGAAGATCAAGCTCAAAATATTCGCCATTGAATCCTGATTTTTTAAACAATCAAGTTGAAATGTTTAACTGATAACTTATCTATAAACTGAATTATACTAAAGACAACAAGATGTTTTCACTCAGAGAAATATATTAACCTAAAAGATTGATTGCTTGTGGTTTAACGCCGTTTTCAAGAATTGTTCAATCATATCACGGCTGCCAGTTCACCTTCTCATGTGTTTCCTGGCTTTCTCACACAAGTACTCGACACCACATTCCAAGCAACTGGTTGCTTTTCCACATATACTGTTAGGCCTTTGGTGAAAGACGAATGACATTTGTCACAGTGACTTTTGTCAAACGTAGGAAAGAATGTTGTCCGCGCTGGGATTCGAACTCACAACCCCTGGATTGATAGCCGCGTAGCCACTGACTGCTCTACCGGGGCTCGCCGAAGCGAATAAAAAGCTACTTGCACTTATGTTTTTTTTAAAAAAAAAACCAATTGATTTTATAAAGCATTCTTATCATTTAAAATATCAAAGACAAGAAAACAATTCACTCTGAGAAAATTTGTATCCGTTTGTATTTCAATAAAACTGTTTCATAATACATGTACATCTATATGGGCTTTAAACGCTTATTAGCTTTACTGTGTTTCGCATACTATGGGATTTTTGGCATTTACCCTTTATGAGAGAGTCATGATTAGGTACATCATATCGTATGTATCTGGATATTTTTATTTATAAATCAAAGTATAAAAAGTATACAATTAATTGGATATAATCGGTTGATAGGACAATGCTTATACATGTATTTAATAGCTGAGTGGTTTTCCGTGGTAACAGTTCATCAAAGATTCCATTATATACTTATACATGTGCAATAACACAATGCTGCATTTCTTCGTTAAACAACTGGCGCAACTGTGAATGCTTGGTGTCGATGTCGACACTATTTTTATAGGCCATGGACTATGAGTCGCGATTTATGCCTTCAAGCGAAACAGGCAATTGTCGCATATACGATTGCGAAGAATTGGCACGATACAAAAGGATCATACACTTCTAATTTAGATACCGACGGCTCGGTGAATGTTCTCGACAGACACAATGTCGGCTTGGTCGTCACTGTTGGAGTATCATTCGCTTAATACATTTGTTATCGTAGATATGGATCCATGTTTCGTCTGGCGTGCACACAAATATGTGTGCCTCGATGCAATCCCACATGCTTTTATAGTTTCAGATTTTTATTTATTTAAATTAACAAATGTTTTAAGAAAGGTAGACTTGATCAGACGGAATTTCGTGTTTCTTTATGAAAGTATGCCACTGTGAAGGCTTTTATGTCAAAACTATAATCTTACTGTACTTGTATGCACCAACCTGATGCTGTGACATGATATTTACAGTGGACTCGCGTTAACTCCAACTAGAAATGGACCCATACATTACTTCGAGTTATCGCTGCATGTATGTTGAATCCCTTTTTATATCGTCAGCTTCATAATTCATTTATCCTTGAGTGTTTATGTGAAAAGGGCAAGCCACTGCTTAAATCATATACAGGAAACACTCCGGAACAGCACAGCAGCAATTGCAATCGTATGAGCAATCAGAACTACTGCTGCAATGTTTTCAAAAGACATATCTGTTCGAAGAAATGGTTTGAGTTAAAGATTAATTTCGATTTTCTTTTCTTGTTCGAGTTATCGCGAGTCCACTATAGAAGCAGATTAATGATACTGACAGAGGTTACGTACAGTCGAAAGCATGCATACATGAGCCGTGTCTCGAGAAAACAAACATTATGGACTCTGCGTAATGTATCGACCCAGATCAGCATATGCCGTCCGCGCAGGCTAATCCGGGCCGACACATTCCCTCTCAGGGGGATAAGGGTATAGAGTAATAAATCCTGAAACAGAAAATCCACAGGAGGCGAAAAGTGTCTTCCCGGATTAGCCTTCGCGGCATGTTTAGGCGGATCCGGGCAGATACTTTGCGGAGTCCACACTGTTGGTTTTCTTGCGGAACGGCTCACCTATGTTAATGACGACCTCACTGTATGATATAGTTATTTATTTATTATATGTACAATTGCATGGAACATTACTGTTTACAAATATCATGAATATAATCTTAACAACTCGTGTGGTTGGTGCTATTTGCCTTTAATTCTTGTATTTAAGAATTACCATGACTGCCAGAGAGTAATGCTATTTTCTAAAGGTTTCATACTGGGAAAAGAATCCAGGCAAAAATGAATAAAGAAATTATAGTTTAAAAAAAAAAACCGTTACAAATTGATAATCTGATTAGAGAATCGCGCAAAGGTTAGTGCCATAGTGTAAATGTTGATTTTGATTCACACTTTCTGATTGTATTCTGAAAGATATATATTATTTAAAAGGTTCTCTATTGAAGCGTTTTTATTGTTCACGTCATAATTCAAATTTGAGAGGAAGGGTTTAAGTCACTGTTTATAAAATACGCGTTCTCTATTTTTATGTCGACCATTATTATAGATTTTGACTTAATGTCTAGCTTAATATCTAAACCATATGATAGAAAGAGAACAAAATGTGCGTGTAGTACTTATTTTGGCCAAACAAAATCTGGTCTACCAATATGTTTTCGGCATTTCATCAAAATACAAATGAAATGTTTAGAACCATTTTCTTCAAAAACGAATACCTTGAAAACATGTTGTTCAGCTCTCTGGCATTCATTTCTCTTCATGCTGAAAGAGCTTTGCACTTCGCCAAACATTTATCCAGACATTTCACAGACTATTATTTTTGGATACTCATCCCTTGTAAAAACATATTTACCGTTTTGTTTTAACCCTTTCCCACATACGATAAATATTAAGCAGACGACTTTGAAAAATATCTTAGCGAAATTGCAAAGAAATTGTATATACAAACTTAGTTATCTAATATCGTTGCAAACATTATGGCAAAAGCAGAAATTGCTCAGGATGAGCTATTTTCCCCATTGCTACAATGCTTTCAAATGTCGTCTTCTGCAGATGCGTTAAAATGCGTATGTATTTTGGAAAGGGTTAACGATGTATATCTGTTTCCTTCCAATAGCCATGATATATCTGTCTTCAATTATACACCTAATGTGTTTCTCGATTTTGCCAACTGCTGTTTTGTTAAACAAAACAACGAAAATACTGATTACTCGAGAAAATTCTTACCTATATTTTTATAAGAATGATTTAAGTGCAGAGTTCTTCGTCAGAAATACTTGAATATTTCACATTTATCTTTTATAATTTGCAAATGAGACTGTTTGTTTGCCTTCAAGTGTTTGGAAAAATTGAGATATTTTGATTAAACAGGCACAATCGAGACACTTCAACCCCCATCGCCAGAGATTGGTAGGGCGTGGAATGGGGATTCCATGTTTCGGCCTCCTCGCCTTACTCCTTCTAAATCCAGAGACGATAAACGTAAGCAGCTTTTTTGTCTAACTTTACTTGCTGAATAAACGTTCACTCAATTAAAGAAGAATAATGTTTTTTGGGGTTGTTAAGTTAATTACAAAAATTACAAAAAATAAACCTTTTTCTTTTCGAGTTTGATTTCCAACCAAACAGTAAACATCATACAACACGTAATATCGAAATGACATTAATGAGATCGTGTTGTTTATTTTAAAAAGCAACTATTATTATACTAAAATTGCTTTTTCGGTCCACATTCAATGGTTATTCAATCAAGTTAACTCTTTCAGCGCCAAAGGCAATATTGAGCTTTCTGCAAATAATACAGATTCGGTTGAGTCAGCTCGTAACGAGCTGTCTCACCTGAAATCATCAGCATTAATTGCCTATTTATTAAAATAACCCCAAACTCGTATAACATGAACAATAAAGTCGCCCGATTTTGAACACGGAAGAGTCTACTTTAAACAATTCGACGCTGAAAGAGTTAAACAAGCCATGTTAAATATTTGTACTCGTTGAGGAAGGGTTCATGAGTGTGTTCATACCGACACCACCAATGTTGCAATTATAAAAGTAGTCTAAAGGGTTCATGAGTGTGTTCATACCGACACCACCAATGTTGCAATTATAAAAGTAGTCTAAAGGGTTCATGAGTGTGTTCATACCGACACCACCAATGTTGCAATTCTAGATCAATGGAAACGGCACCGAGGGGCTTCATACGAATATCGTCATCAATAGTTGTGGGTGTGATGCATTATTCGTGCATGTTTAGTGGATACTAGAAATGCATGAATCAACCTATTTCCACATACAATTATTCTGTAATAGAAAACATCTAATCAAAAATATAAATTGCTCCTTTAATGAAAAAAAAAGTATTGCATAGAGTTGAAAACATTGTTACAAAAGGAAAAAATGATCATTTTTGACACAATGTTTTTAAAAGAAATCGTTATGAGCAATTTTCTCCTGTTGTAACAATATTTACAAAAGTCGCTTGCTGCAAATGCGACTGTCAGTGGAAACGGGTCCAGAGCGGTTTGCCTTGCAAAAATATGTTTCCCCTCAGAACTGGACGTGAAGACGTCCGTATTAACCCCGCCCAGATGTGTCACATATTCCGATGAATAATAGTAATTCAGTGAACGTTTACACAGCACATTGAAAACAATGCTTGCCCATCTTTTCTGCTTTTTATCAGGGGCGTAGCTTTGCAATAGTCAATGAGTAGGCCGTCTCGTGAGAAAATCAACATTGTGGACTCTGCGTAAAGTATCGACCCGGATCAGCCTAAGCATGCCACACAGGCCTATCCGGATAGACACTTTTCGCCTCCTGTGGATTTTCTGTTTCAGGAAAAACTACTCTATACATCTATCCCTCTAAGACGGAATGTGTCGGCCGGATCAGTCTGCGCGGACAACGCAGGCTGATCTGGTCGATACATTACGCAGATGTCTATCACCGCAGCTGCATTCTGGTGGCATTTTGAGAAATAAAATGTGCAGGCACGTGCCTACAGTGCCTAAATGGAGCTACGCCCCTTTTTACTGTTCATTGCTTTTAATAACCCTTTGTAATATCTTGATTGTGTGTACCCTTTTCGAGATATTATAATTTCAATATAAACAGATTTTAATCTTCATGTATTCTTTTTGAATTCTGTTTTAATCCACAGTTTCTCAGATTTAAATGCAAAAATAAATTATTTTTCCTTCTATTAATCCATGTCTAACCCTGTTTTAATTTCTGATAAGTAAGCATTTCAATGCTTTTACCCTTTCCCACATACAACAATTTTACAGCAGACGACTTTGAAAACATCCAGGCCATAACAAGGAAAAATCTGCACAAAATGAAGTTTGATTATTGGTGTGAAGACATTTTGAAAACAGGTCAAATTACTCATCATGAGCAATTTCCCCTTATTATCACAATGCTTTTAAAAGTCGTCAGATGCAAATGCTTCATAAAAACGTATGCAGGTGAAAAAGGGTTAACCCTTTCACACCTACAACAAATCTGCAGCATACGACTTTAAAAACGTCTTTGCCAAAATATGGAAAATCTTTTTTGAAAAATGAAGGAAAACTTACTGGAAAAAAAATGAGATAAATATTGTGGCAAAAGGAGAAATTGAGCAATTTCTCCTTTTATCACAATCTTTTCCAGAGCCCCTTACTGCATAGGCGTCAGAAAGCGTCTATAAGAGGGAAAGGGTTAAAGTGTTTTAAATGATTCAGAAATCAAACTTTCCTCTGTCCAACTGACGTAAAGGCGTCGAGTTTGCTGTTCTTGGAACACCGTTAAAATAGTCATATATTATATATATATATGGATAGTTCCCACTTAACTCAAATCATTCTAAAGTGTGTACGGTGTTCCGAATGAGATTCTTAATTAACCAATGACATGTCAGATGTGGTCACATGACTGTCTCTTTTACACAGAACCGAACGACTGTATCACGGAGAGAATCAGTAAGTTAGAGGAGGAGGCAGATAGCCCGGATGCCGGCATATTTATTCCGAACTGTACGGACGACGGAAAATGGACGGAGGCGCAGTGTCACAAATCTACCGGTTATTGTTGGTGCGTGGACATGGAAACTGGGAGACCTATCAGTGGTACTTCCACCCACGGCGTGCTTCCAAAATGTTCATTTGATGACGGAGAGCGACAAATTAATGGTGAATTATTTGCGAAATATTATTGTTAACATCGTTATCCAGTTCCAAAGTGCTGCTCACAATAATCTTGGTATCTTGGAAGGTCTAATTATGATATCTTTCATTCATTAATGAGCACCATCAGGACAATTGAAGTCTTCATTGCAGCAGTCATGAAAATGAAAGAGTCTGAAAATTGCAATCAACCGTAATAATTGAGTTAACTGTGAGCAAGATATCTTAAAAAATAAATATATTATATATATTCCTTCAACTTTGTATACTATGACAACTATGTATACTTATTCATGCATGTATGTATATATAGTATGATTGGCCGGTGGCTTTTATGTACAAATAAAATGTATTGTATTGTATTGTACACAATGAGCAATGTCTCCCTTTGCCACAATGTTTCATGTCTATTCAATAATTATTTATTTCTTCATATTTTTGCGTGGAAATTGTCATAGTCGTCTGCTGCATATTTGTTATATGGAAAAGCAATTAGCATTTCCCCTAGTATACCTTACTTTAGACATGCCATCAGCAGGCGACTTGGACACTTTTCAACATACTACAAAGCTGCAGCAAAATGATGAGACTTACATAAATATTAGTTTTAGTATTGAATATAATTGAAAACATCTTGACAACAAGATAAATTCTACATTAGAAGCATAATAGAGTTGAAAACACTGAGGTGTTTTTTTGCCCCAAATGCTTTCAAAACTCGTCTGCTGCACATGCGTCAACATGTGGAAATTGTTGAAATACCATAGTTTTTAAATACATTACAGGCTTTACGTACGCAGAAAAAACAAAGTGTTAGTGCAGCTAATTATGAGCAATTTCTCCGTTTGCTTAAATTTTTCCAAAAGTCGTTTGTTTATGATATTTCAAAATGTAGAAAATGATTTATTACATATGTTTAAATGTTTTACAGGGTGTACGTACGCAGAAAAACAAAGTTTTATTGCTGAACTGCTCAACACATTGACGAAGGAAATGAATGAATATATAGCAAACAATAAAACCGAGAACAGGTAAACGTAAATTCCATCTTTTAAAATCAGACCAAAATAATTTGCTGTACGTATTTGGATCTGACAACACTTATAAAAGGTTGTCTAGAATTGACCCTTTACATTTTACATATTCATTGGCAGCTGCTCGTTCTCTTTTGTCCAATGAAATCCGCCATCTTGTTAAAGTGTTTATATTAATATTCTTCCTGGTTTTTATGCAATCGGAACACACGGCAATCTCCGCTTCTCTATATGGGGGGTAACTCCCCTGTTGATACCTAACGATTTTGAAGGCGATAATTTGATTGGCTGACGAAAATCTGAGACTATATATATATAACGGTCGGTCATCAGATCTGTACTAGCGATATCTACTGCAGCGAAGTTTATGTCTGATTTTAATGAGATTTACGTAAATGGGTCTAAATGCTGTATTTAAATACTTTTTGTTTATTGTAAGTCTCATCCCTATTGAATTCGTCACCCATTTCTTACTTATGATCCACTGGCTGATCAAGAAATCCTAGTGTATATGTTAACGATTTCCTTCACTTTGCACTGGCTTGATTTTCATGCAAACGGTGCAAAAAAAGGGATGCTTATAATGGAATAAGTATTTGAATAAGTATTGAAAAACAAGTTATAATATATATATCAGTAATGAAATAAGCAAAAATGATATTAAGAATAGAGTGCTCCTCACTTTCTCGCCGATGATTCGTTATGAAAAGACAGTGGCATGTACATTTAAGTGACGCTCCTAGACAACCAACCTGTAGATTCAAGTATTCACCTTTCTCCAAAACGTCAATGAGGGGTTAAAAGATCGAATAAAAGTATTTTATTTGTATTTTTTAGCATGGTAGCGCAGGCTACTTCACGTGTATTTATTACGCTGTGGTTGGTTTTCACAGCGCGCTCATTTTTCCCAATTTCTTCTCTTTTCTGCCATACATCGATTCCACTGAAATTTGGTGAATCGGTTTATCTGTATTTGTAAAAACAGTTCGTGCCAAGGCACATTTCCTAGCCTAGAACTTCTTTGTTAACCCAGGGATCATGAATAAGTGAAATTTCGCCGTGATATAACTGCAAACATTGTTGAAAATGGCGTACCTAACATGGCAAAATGTTAGTTTTGCTTGTCTTTAGACAAACCTTAAAACATCGTTAATGTCCATAATCAAAGTTCTCTCATACGTAATGCTATGCAGTCTCACATATTCTATGTTATTTTTGTGAATGGAAAACTTTTTATATTTTTCTATATTGAAATAAACCAGGATTTGAACGAAAATCATATAAATCGATGATTAATAAAAAATACTCTAAAACATGTTTACCCACGAACACGTGTGGTTACGAACCATGAGCAGTAATTGAGTCACGCTAAACGAAAACCGACCTTAGTACGATTAATCACCAATGACACGTGTTTCTTAGGGGTATATATAGCTATAGAGTAATGATTCCTGAAACAGAAAATCCACAGGAGGCGAAACGTTTCTGTCCAGGTTAGCCTGCGCGGCATGCTTAGGCTGATCCGGGTCGATACTTTAAGCAGAGTGGGAAGGCTCAAGCGTTTTCCGATTTGCGTTGATTCACCGAACGAGATGTGCGAACTTAACGTGAAGGGTTTGACAATGGGATTCCCATTACCCACAGATAACACCGTATATCTGTTACAGGTTCGCTGTGTGCATGTTTTCATCGCTAACATACATCCAAAACAAACACGCAACTCACAGATAAACAAAACATACTTAACACCTGTCTGCGGTGCTCGGCTTTTAAAGGTGTTCAGTCAGTTATGTTTGAATAACGAACTATTTGAATTATAAAGTATAAATGGTGTTGTACACAGCCCTAACAAATAGTTGAGATATATGAAGGCGTTTGTTGGATAGATTGCACATGTATAAATTCTACATGTTACGTTATTCCGACGTGTACGCTTCCAGGGGCGTAGCTCCCTTTAGGCACTGTAGGCACGTGCCTACCAATTTTTACTAAAAATGCCCCAAAATGCAGCTGCGGCGATACACATCTGCGTAATGTATCGACCAGATCAGCCTGCGCTGTCCGCGCAGACTGATCCGTCGACACTTTCCGTCTAAGGGGGGGGGGGGGGGGGGGGGTAGATAGAGTAGTGATTCCTGAAACAGAAAATCCACAGGAGGCGAAAAGTGTATATCCGGGTAGGCCTGTGTTGCATGCTTAGGCCGATCCGGGTCGATACTTTACGATGAGTCCACACTGTTGATTTTCTCACGAGACGGCCTACACATTGATTATTGCCAAGCTACGGTCGTAATAACATACCCGGCACCCTTAGCGCTACGGATGAGGCAATAACTATAATGTGACCGATGCTCCAGGAATACATGTACCAACCTTAAAGTATCCATGCTAACGATACAAATGGATACTGCTTTACAGATGTCTGTTACCTTCTATAACTAATATGGTGAACAATCCAGATCAATCACACAATGCGTGCATGTTCAGGTTGATCTGGTTCTCTACTGCTCGCAATTACCTGACAGTTGGTTTTTTGCTGAGCGCTGCTCATTTTTAAAACCTTTGCTAGGATCCGACCGGGAACTGAACCCTGGTTTCCCGCTCTCTAGGCGGGGGTTTAATTATGAAGATACAGACAAAGAACCATTACGTTTTTGGTTACAGAACGGAAACAATATATAGCAGACTGTGTCTAAACCATGTAATGATATAATATACTGGAAGGTTGCATTTCTGACTTAGACGTGTTGAAATACTAGGTCACTAAGCCAAATTGAGGAAAACTATTGTTAACAGTCTAGATACCGCATTTGTTTTGCATCAACAGCTTGAACCTTTGTTAGAATGTTTGTCTTGATTATATCTAGGCAAAGTTTAAGTATAGGTCATGTCGAGACAAAAGCTAGGTCCCTAGGCCAAATTTGCAGGAAAATCTTGTTAACACTATTGAAGCCGCATATTTAACTTGTGCATGTTCAAACTTTGTCAGAGTAATTGTCTTGACGATATCTAGGGTAAGTTCATTAATAAGTCATGTCCTGTTAAAAACTAGGTCATTAGGCCAAATTTGAGAACAATCTTGTTATCACTCTAGATAACTGGGTCATGTTATGTCAAAACAAGGTCACTAGGCCAAATTGAAAGACAATCTTATTAGCACTAGTATAAGCTGATCTGACCGCGAAATGGGTTATTGTGATAGCATAAATCAGGGGAGCGATCAAGGGACATCGTGGTCCTCTTTGTCTGAAATAGATAATAATAATAATAAAAAAAAAGGGAAAAACAACCTCACCTATTTTGTGAGCATACACGTGCTCTTTCATACTGGAATGGGGGTGTTTTAGATGACTAAATACACTATACAGAGGCCCATAGGGAATACTGGGCGTGCCCAACTGTGCATCCTCTATAAATAAAGTCTTTATTATTATTATTATTATTATTATTATTATAAACATGTAAACATCGGAAATGGATAATTATAAAAGGCAACACCTACTGTGTGACCATATTCTAGCCCCTTAACCCTTTCCCACATAAAGACGCTTTCTGACGCCTCTGCAGCAGACGACTATTGTGACAAAATGAGAAATTGCTCCTTTAGCCACAATGTTTTCAACCCTTTTCAATAAATACTATTTCATTTATAGAAATTATCCATGTTCTTGCCAAGAAGTTTTTAAAGCCGTCTGCTGTTAATTTGTTATAAGTGGGAAAAGTCGTCTGCTGTAGATTTGTTATAAGTGGAAAAAGTCGTCTGCTGTAGATTTGTTATAAGTGGAAAAAGTCGTCTGCTGTAGATTTGTAATAAGTGGAAAAAGTCGTATGATGTAGATTTGTTATAAGTGGGAAAAGTCGTATGCTGTAGATTTGTTACAAGTGGGAAAAGTCGTCTGCTGTAGATTTGTTATAAGTGGAAAAAGTGTGTATGCTGTAGATTTGTTATAAGTGGAAAAAGTCGTCTGCTGTAGATTTGTTATAAGTGGAAAAAGTGTGTATGCTGTAGATTTGTTATAAGTGGAAAAAGTCGTATGCTGTAGATTTGTTATAAGTGGGAAAAGTCGTATGCTGTAGATTTGATATAAGTGGGAAAAATCGTCTGCTGTAGATTTGTTATAAGTGGAAAAAGTCGTATGCTGTAGATTCGTTATAAGTGGGAAAAGTCGTCTGCTGTAGATTCGTTATAAGTGGGAAAGGATTAAATAATGGCCTATTTACTCACTACTATTTGGGACAGCAAACTACCCCCTTTAAGTGTGTAGCAGATGTTTACATCTACAATGAAATGTTTGGTGCCAAGCATGCTGTCCCGGAAGCTATGTTAGAATTCATGTCAGCGATATCGTATCACACGGGTAATTGTCTGTAACAGACCTGATAGAGAATTGGAGATAACGTCCGATACTCATAACCATGCATCTAACCACGATTTGCCTTGGAGATTCAGATGAAATAGCCCCAGACGAGTAGATTTGTTCATGTGCTAAAATCCTTATTTGAGGTATGAACTAAATGTTGTGGGTACTCATATGAATCATCCCAGAGAGACGATTATTTTGAGTACCCACGGCATAGGTAATAATTGAGTTATACGGGAGAAACTGTGCGAGAGAAACATGTATACTCCACCCCGTCTAAGTATATGTCTCTGGGTGAATTGACAGACCGAGTGTGTATGGTTCATACATGTACAAGTAGTCACATGTGTATAAAGTTTTATATTACTTTACAGTAGGTCCAAAGAGACCGGATCTAAAACAACCATACATACATGTAACCATATGTGTATAAAGTATTATTTCACTTTACGGTAGGGTAGGTCCACAGTGAACGATCCCAATTTGACGATACATAGTCGAGCTCTGTATACTGTATGAATGTGTATGGTTTATAAATATTACCACATTTATTTTACTTCAAAATAGGTCCAAACTGACCGATCCAAAACTAACCATACATGGTCGAGCTGTACGATGGAAGTTCTCAATGCTGGATACCGATAACACTGGTGTAAGTATTTACCCTTTCCCACATACAACAATTAAGAAAACATAGTGACAAAAACCTAAACAATCTCCATTAAAGATAGTTGTTTAATTGTTAAATAAAATTGAAAACGGAGACATTGCTTATTATGAGCAATTTCACCTTTGGCCACAATGGTTTCAAAAGTCGTCTGCTGCTATTGCGTCAAAATGTGTCTGCGGGTGGGAAAAGGTTAAGTGTCTGACACAGTTCAGACGTAGGTGCAAAGTACTTAACCATATTAATCCTTTCCAGCAAACAACAAATATCCAGCAGACCACATTGAAAACATCATGGCAAAATTATAAAACATCTCTTTAAATGAAATCTTAATAATTGAATAGAGTTATGAGCAGTTTCTCCTATTGCCACAACGTTTTCCAAAATTGTTTAAGAGAGAATTCAGGTGGGAAAGGGTGAAGTTTTATAGTATCTGGTATAAGGCAGTCGCAGGTGCAAACTACTACCACCTACGATATCAAATGAAATATCACGAAACTTACTATAAATAAATACCAAAGTGCGTGCAAGTGCATGAAGCATTTTTCGTGCATAGCAATAAAATCGTTCCAGAGTTCTTCCATTTTGGCATTATTTTCAATGGTTATGTGAAATCTTGCGAAGAGAACTACAGTTTCGGAACATATCAAAAGAAACATTTGACAGCTATTAGCCGTATATTATTATGAGTGGGTCATATTTTCGTCTTTTTTGAATGTTCCCTTTCCAGAATGAATTATGCCTCATGGGCTTGGACTTTTCAGTAATTTTATTCTAGAAGTGCATTCGTGTGGCAAAATATTTTTCTGCAAAGTAAAAGACAATCTGATGCAAATTATTTCTATAAAATAACTAGATGCCTACAGGAAACATGTCGAGTCCGCTCCAAAGGTTTTGTCACAGATATAGATCTCTTCCATGCAATTGCAACACAGACTGACACAGAGTTAACCTGATAGCAGTTAATTAAGGGTTGTAACATGTCTTAAGTACAATAACCCAATATTTTGTTTCATTTTTGAGATACCATATTATTCTGAAGTTTAACATACATCATTTTAGTATGTTTCGTGTATGAAATGTTCAGGAATATTTAACATAGGAACAATTGTACACACCGACACATGTCAGTCTGACAAGGTACAGTCCTATCAAACATTTCTTATTTCGACCTTTGACCTCTAAGTGTAACCTTGACATTTGAGGTACAGGCCTGGTCTTGTTTGCCCGATGTCACCTCAGCATGGTGAACATGTGTGCCCAGTAACATTGGGATAATATGATGCATGGTTTCTAATTTTGAGCGATGACCTCTAAGTGTGGCCTTGATATTTGAGGTACAGGCTTGGGTCTTATACGCTATATGCATGGTGACACTTCACCTTATCATGGTGAACATGTGTGCCAAGTAACCTAGGAATCCTAGGATGCATGGTTGAGATGTGGGCCGGACAACGTACTGTCCTTTCAAAGAGTACTCATTTTGATATTTGACCTCTAAGTGTGCCCTTGACATTTGAGGTACAGGCCTGGGTCATGTGCACGACACGCCAACTCATTATGATGAACATGTGTGCCGAGTAACTTGAGAATCCTATGATGCATGGTTGAGATGCGGGCCGGACAAGGTACAGTCCTATCAAACAGTACTCATTTGACCTTTGACCTCTAAGTGTGACCTTGACTTTCGAGGTACATGCATGAGTCTTGTGCCGGCACGCCGCCTCATCATGGTGAACGTTTGTGCCAAGTTTCTTGGAAATTCTAAGATTCGGCCAGGACAAGGTTCTGACGGACAGACTCACGGATGCACGGACGCACGCACGCACGGACATACACCGAAACGACATTGTGATAGCTATGTCGAGCTCACCGCAAGCGGGCTCGAGAATAAAAAACAATGTTAAAATGTATGGCAATGCGTTTTTTATTAATAAACCGGTGACCCAGGACAACGAACATTAACGTAATTATTACAAAAAACTTGCCTGCTCATCAATGATAACGATCCAAATGGATACTAGTGAACAGTACAGCACCAGGCAAGACTACTCCGATGAGCTGGCTGATCTGGTTCTATGTCGGCAGCAAATGTATCAATGTCGGTTTTCGCCGCTCAAATTTACTTGTTATGGACATGGTTAATATTTGTCTTGATGACTTTTGTTCTCGTCTGCTGCAAACTTAATTATGGGATAGGTTTAGACAATTCTTTCAGTGCTTTACGATTAAATTTCGAAACGATTATCTCCCTTTTTTAGGACCTTTCGTCAAGTGAACAGCAGGCATTACGACAAACTATACAAGCTTCCCAGCGGAAAATTACCAGGAAATGCGCGAGAAAGTTCATCCGCTTTTGTGATGGGGACGGAAGTAAAAAGTTAACGATACAAGAATGGACGGAATGTATGGGGGTTGCAAGTAAGTAACACACATGTAATAACAAAGATTGACTCAGTCTCAATAGCGATTTGCTTTATACACGCCCAAATACGTCGCCATTATTGGTGTATGCTAGACCCGCAATCTCATAAAACTAGACCTAAACTTCGCTAGCTTGTATCTATAGATCTGATGACTGTTCCATACAGGTTATCACAGATTGACCTTTGCCACAGCCAATCTAAGTATCGCTTACAAAACCATTCGGTATACAACAGGTTAGGTAACTCATATAAATATATAAATAAACGATATACATAAGCGGTGATTGTCGAGTGTTCCGATTGCATAGCACGGGCGTTTGTTGTACCGTGAACAATCAATATAAGAACTGAGCACGTGCTCATGATAATTAGTCGCCGGGCAGAAGCCCGCGACTTCTATTTTTAATTGGTTTTCGGAAATGACATGGGAGGGGGGATTATCATAGTAAGAAACACATTTAGATGTCTTGAACATATTACAATTGTGTTTGTTTAAAAACACTAAGTAATGACACATCTAAAATGAAATAAATATTCCGATGTTTTAGGTATTTTCAGTTTCTTTATTTTGACTCGCATTTATGTTTTTTTGTTTTATTTACGAAGACAAAACAGTCCCTATTAGCTAGACTGGTATACTTTATTTTACACTATATACTACATGTAATCAAAAGGCGATAACTACAAACCTTTACGTCGCACAGTCTTATTTTTTTACATACGCGCACCTGCTTGCAGCAGACTGTTTGTTATGTGTATTTGTTTGTTTGTTTGTTTGTTTGGAGTTTAACGCCGCTTTCAACAGCTTTGGTCATATCACGGCGGTCAGTGCACCTACCCATGTTTTCCTGGCTTTCCCACACCTGTACTTACACAACATTCTTTCGAAGCCACTGACTACTTTCTCACATAGATCAGAGGTGAGAGGCAATGGAAAACATCGCCCGAAAGAATGTCGCCGCAACCGGGTATCGAACCCGTGACCTCCAGATCACGAGTCAGATACGCTACCAATTGAGCTACCCGGCCGGGTTTGTTATGTGTAAATATCGAGATGAAAATGACGTCGAATATTCTCCTTTTAAAGGCAATTTTAACTTACTGAATGTTATTTTCATGTTCAAAGAGATGTCTTGATTTTGAAGAAGGCATTTTATAATGTGTATCCATGTATATCTAAAATATGAACTGTTTCTAAGCTAAAACTGTTGATCGCGTGACTCGCGAATACCAACTGCGTAGATCAATCTCCTTTGCAGAGAGCCGCTCTTTACACTCACTTACAAATAGTAAATCATAGGTGATTTAAAATGTTTATTTGGTTCGAAACAAATGAAGAAAAGAACAAACCGAGATAAAACTGGTTTTAATAGAGAAATTACTTTGAACGAACACTCTCTGCCTATAAAGAGAGTTTCAAGAACGACACCTCTGCGAAAGAATCGGGTCTTTCGTACAAGATTATTTCGTCCTTGACAATTTTAAATGTGTCATTTAATTCCCTAAAGGCATATTGCTTCCGATCTGCATATTGTTATGCATCATTGACACAAGGGCGCTCATCATAATATAATTTTAAAACATGAGTAGTTTGTTATTTTCATTATAAAAAAGGAAGGAAAGAATTAAAATAAATTAACATGTTGTAGGGCTCAGTTTTTGTTCGAAATTAAGTTTAAATTATACAACAATTTCAATGAGATTTAACTGTTTAGTTGATATTATATTTCGAAGGTGGTCTAATTTATAAATATTGGACTACATTTCAACATTTATTAAAGTATGATATAATTAGGATGCCAAGCTAATATCATTTTGAGAAAAGGAGAAAACTCATGTCTTCAGCGATTTAACCCTTATCTCATTGTTTTAAAAGTCGATTGCTGCAAAGGTGTCCACTGTTGACTTTAATAGAGGAAAGGTAAAATGACGTGCTATTGCATGCAAATCCTAAATTGTCTGTTTTGTAGTTTTATTGAAAAATAATAAAATTCAAATATTCTGACAAACATCTTGAAAATTGTATGTGGAATTCACAAATCTTATAATTATTCCTTAATGAAAGCACTGTATACATACTAAGACTAATGATTGGCAAGATTACTCATTTCCATTACTGTTTATGATCAATAATTAGTTGGTTGTGTGTATGGTCAACATACTTTGGAATGGAGATTGATAATAAACAATGAAATGCTTCAATTATCATTCACTTCTTTGACAAAACAATGCAAGTTATGATACATTTTTACTTGACCCCACCCCCTGATGTTCCAATATGCCCCTCAGTTGATAACTAGGTTGTAAGCAGTGTTGACACAACGGTCGTGAGCAGATAAATTCCCTATCGGCACAAATTGTTGACGTCAACAATCTCCTTTGCAGACAACACTTTCCCACTTGCAGACCCATAATGACACATCTGCAGCAGATGACTACTGAAAACACTGTGGAGAATAAAGGAAAATTGCTCATAAACAGCAACTTCTCCTTTTGCCACAATGTATTAATCTCTATTCAATAAATATACTTTCATTCATAAAGTTGTTTTCATATCCGTCTGCCTACATGTAGATGCTCTCAAAGTCGTCTGCTGCATATTTTGTCTACGTGGGAACCTGACATACATTAAAATGCTGCGTCGCGTAGGCGAGGTTTTGTGTAATGCTAACTAGTTTTTCGTTGTGTTTTGGAGCACATCCTCTCTTGTTGTAAATATCGAGATGAAAATGACGTCGAATATTCTCCTTTTAAAGGCAATTTTAACTTACTGAATGTTATTTTAATGTTCAAAGAGATGTCTTGATTTTGAAGAAGGCATTTTATAATGTGTATCCATGTATATCTAAAATATGAACTGTTTCTAAGCTAAAACTGTTGATCGCGTGACTCGCGAATACCAACTGCGTAGATCAATCTCCTTTGCAGAGAGCCGCTCTTTACACTCACTTACAAATAGTAAATCATAGGTGATTTAAAATGTTTATTTGGTTCGAAACAAATGAAGAAAAGAACAAACCGAGATAAAACTGGTTTTAATAGAGAAATTACTTTGAACGAACACTCTCTGCCTATAAAGAGAGTTTCAAGAACGACACCTCTGCGAAAGAATCGGGTCTTTCGTACAAGATTATTTCGTCCTTGACAATTTTAAATGTGTCATTTAATTCCCTAAAGGCATATTGCTTCCGATCTGCATATTGTTATGCATCATTGACACAAGGGCGCTCATCATAATATAATTTTAAAACATGAGTAGTTTGTTATTTTCATTATAAAAAAGGAAGGAAAGAATTAAAATAAATTAACATGTTGTAGGGCTCAGTTTTTGTTCGAAATTAAGTTTAAATTATACAACAATTTCAATGAGATTTAACTGTTTAGTTGATATTATATTTCGAAGGTGGTCTAATTTATAAATATTGGACTACATTTCAACATTTATTAAAGTATGATATAATTAGGATGCCAAGCTAATATCATTTTGAGAAAAAGAGAAAACTCATGTCTTCAGCGATTTAACCCTTATCTCATTGTTTTAAAAGTCGATTGCTGCAAAGGTGTCCACTGTTGACTTTAATAGAGGAAAGGTAAAATGACGTGCTATTGCATGCAAATCCTAAATTGTCTGTTTTGTAGTTTTATTGAAAAATAATAAAATTCAAATATTCTGACAAACATCTTGAAAATTGTATGTGGAATTCACAAATCTTATAATTATTCCTTAATGAAAGCACTGTATACATACTAAGACTAATGATTGGCAAGATTACTCATTTCCATTACTGTTTATGATCAATAATTAGTTGGTTGTGTGTATGGTCAACATACTTTGGAATGGAGATTGATAATAAACAATGAAATGCTTCAATTATCATTCACTTCTTTGACAAAACAATGCAAGTTATGATACATTTTTACTTGACCCCACCCCCTGATGTTCCAATATGCCCCTCAGTTGATAACTAGGTTGTAAGCAGTGTTGACACAACGGTCGTGAGCAGATAAATTCCCTATCGGCACAAATTGTTGACGTCAACAATCTCCTTTGCAGACAACACTTTCCCACTTGCAGACCCATAATGACACATCTGCAGCAGATGACTACTGAAAACACTGTGGAGAATAAAGGAAAATTGCTCATAAACAGCAACTTCTCCTTTTGCCACAATGTATTAATCTCTATTCAATAAATATACTTTCATTCATAAAGTTGTTTTCATATCCGTCTGCCTACATGTAGATGCTCTCAAAGTCGTCTGCTGCATATTTTGTCTACGTGGGAACCTGACATACATTAAAATGCTGCGTCGCGTAGGCGAGGTTTTGTGTAATGCTAACTAGTTTTTCGTTGTGTTTTGGAGCACATCCTTAGACTTATGTCTCAATGGCCATTATGATTTCATGGAAGAGGGGCAAATGCTTTAGTTAACTTTACTCGTTCCCACATACAACAAACTGCAGCAGACGACTTTGAAAACATCAGGGCAAATACATGTAAAATATCTATAACAGAGGGTATAAATTCTGATTTTTTGTTGGAAACATTGTGACAAAAGGAGAATTTGCTCGTTTTGAGTATTTTTCGTATGTATGGTCACAAGTTATCCAAAAGTCGTCTGCTGCGTTTGTTTGTGGGAAAGGTGTGATTCATAGTGCCTTGTTGCTTGATGTAAATCCTGAGAATACGTGTGTTAATAAATCTTCTGCGTCCAGATCAGCCAGAGTCAAAGACAAACGTTTTTAATGTCGAAAATCATTACAAATGTAAAACGATTATAACATTATAGAAGCATTATAATATTATGTATTATTATTTATTATTCAGGAAATGGAAACATTAATATGCCGATGAATCACAAACGCGTGGGCACGAATCCGTTCGACAAGTATTTACGAGACACGTAATCAAGGCAACAGTGAATAAGGGTGTGGTTCATAATTCTGGGAATTTCAGTGTGAATTCTATTCAGCAAGGGTCACGTGACTTGTCGCATGCCTGATAAACGGACATGGACATTATTTTATTATGACGCCGTATTCTATTGACTATTTAACTCTTTCCCACAAATAGACGCATTTTGACGCATCTGCTGCAGACGACATTTTGAAATTTGTGTGACAAAAGAAGAAAGTGCTTATAATGAGTAAATTATCCTTTTGCCACTCTGTTCAATAACTTTATTTTTCATATTTTGCCCAAAATGTTTTCAAAGTAGTCCGCTGCCATTGTGTTGTATGTGGGAAAAGGATACTTGTATCATACACGAATTTTGTATCTCGGTCTTACATCATATCTGTCTTGATTAATGTTCAAGCCAGGGGCGTAGCTTGGCAATAATCAATGTGTAGGCCGTCGGGTGAGAAAATCAACATTGTGGACTCTGCGTAAAGTATCGACCCAGATCAGCTTTAGCATGCCACACAGGCCTACCCGGATAGACGCTTTTCGCCTCCTGTGGATTTTCTGTTTCAGGAATAACTACTCTATACATCTATTCCCCCTTAGACGGAATGTGTCGGTCGGATCAGTCTGCGCGGACAGCGCAGGCTGATCTGGTCGATACATTACGCAGATGTCTATCGCCGCAGCTGCATTTTTGGGGCATTTTGAGAAAAAATGTGTAGGCACGTGCCGACAGTGCCTAAAGGGAGCTACGCCCCTGCAAGAAAAAGCTTTGATACTGTTTCTAATACAGACAGACGATAAATGAAGACGGTGGTGTGTGGATTATACCATATTTCAATGAACATTAACAATTGAAAATGATTTATTAATGATGTCAATTAATGTGTATCGAACTAGGGATCTATAATTAGATCTAAATAAAGTGTGTGGATTTCAACCGTTCATTAAGGACTTCGGTATACGTAACGAGTGTGCGGTCGTTAGCGGCTATGTAGTGTATTGCTTTAATATGTGTGATATGTCTGATAAATGTTTTATTGTGTCCCTGATATAGAAGCAAGTTCTTTGCAGACGGCAGTTAACACGTTAGGGAAAAGGGGACAATTACTCCAAACGAGAATATTTTTTTCTTTTTTTCCAAAATGCTTAACCCTTTCCAACATATAACAAATCCGAAGCAACAGATGTCTTGGCAAAGACATGAAAATATCTATAATATTAAAGTATATTGAAAAGGGTTGTAAATATTGTGGCAAAAGGATAAATTGTTCTATTTTTCTTTTTGCCACAATGTTTTCGTGGATTTTCTGCTGCAGAGCGCTAAAAAACATCTGTATGTGGGAAAAGGTTAAGGATCCGCTTTGATTTAACTTGTAAGGCAGGTTCCCGAATGCCGATGTTAGTGTGTCTTCTTGGCCTATGATGTATCTCTATCGGGCATCATTATTTTAAATAGGCATTTATAAAATTGAACAAAGACAACCGACATGCAGCTTCCCTATTCTTAATTTAATACATACAGAGAGAAACAGTGACCAGATGTGTGCGTTTTGATGCGGTCATAAAATTAAAAATTATCCAATTATACAGATATTTTTTAGAAGTTGACTGTTGGGAAATAATTTAGTGAGTTGCGCTATGTCCGTTATATCGCGATCTGCAAAGACGCGCCGTGACATGGGAAATGGATTCTTGTTGCAGCTCTCGTTTTGATATCACAACGAGTTGGTCTGTTGATTGACCAAGAGGCCAACCTTCTAGTTTACCATGAATTTATTTTTTTCACCACATGAGTCGACTGACTGTTAAACCAAACTGTGAAGAGAAAACCCGCGAAAAGGAGTTTATATGCATGCGCAAGGATACAAGATATATCGACCAATGAAATTCTTGTTATGCGGGAAAAAAGAGGGTGGATGACTATCAAGATTAAAACCATGTAAATGGATTCTAGTTGCAGCTCTCGTTTTGATATCACAACGAGTTGGTCTGTTGATTGACCAATAGGCCACCCTTCTAGTTTACCATGAATACATCTATGTTTCCACTTGGTGAAAAGTGAAGGGCTTGGTGGGACTGCGTATTTATATAATTCCTCACTGACCACCTTTGCATCTGACATGACTCGTATACATATGTGTACATAAGTTGAAAACGCAACCATGCGTATGTTCGTATGTACATTTGATATAGTTTGCGTATGTTAGCACAGGTACCACTATCGAAGTAACGAATCACATTTTAATATTACATATACTATACATCCTTTTTCTTTTGCACTCGACTCTTTCAGCGCCACAGGCAATATTGAGTTTTTTGCAAACAATGCACATTCAGGTGAGCCAGCTCGTAACGAGCTGTCTCACCTGAAATATGCATTGTTTGGCTGTGAGTGCAAATTTGGTGCCTTAATGCACACCGGTTTGACATCATCCATAGTTACATTGTCGTTAATCTAGCGGGGCTGCATTTTCTAAGTTTATATGTCAAAAGACGCAACTAGGACTAATCAATTTACGCGTAGACGGACATTGAAGGATACACTGAGACTGTGCGTATGCACAAGCTTGTCAAAGTCTTCACTGCCCGCAGATGCATTAAGACATAAACTCGCTTGAAGCTGCTCATATCACGAAAACTTTGATTAATGTAATGACATGTAGAACGACAGTGAGTGCTCTGATGGGACTTTGCGGATGCAGGGCCTCGTCCAAGTCTTCACTGCCCGCAGATGCATTAAGACCCAAACTCGCTTGAAGCTGCCCATATCACGAAAACTATGTTTAATGTAATGACATGTAGAACGACAGTGAGTGCTCTGATGGGACTCTGCGGATGCAGGGCCTCGTCCGAGTCTTCACCATCCGCAGATGCATTAAGACCCTTACTCGCCGGACGCGTCTCATGTACGTGTACATAGTGTTTTATGGCATAAGCATTACCAGGGACTTAGATATAGTTATAAAAATATTCCAAAAATCCTATAACATGAAAATAGAGACGTCCGAGTTTGAACATGGAAGAGTCTACTTTAAACAATTCGACGCTGAAAGGATTAAATCTTCTATGTAATAGTAAAATGTGACTTGTTTACCGATTACGATACTGGTACCTGTGTATGCAATTGCATAATGGTTCATTAACCTTTTCCCTCATACGACAATTCTGCAGCAGACGACTTTGAACGTATTTTGTCAAAACATAGAATATCTCCATAATTGAATGGATAACCTATGACAAAAAGTGGAAAACATTGTGGAAAAAGGAGAAATTGCACGTTTTGTGCAATTTCTCCTTTTGTCACTATGTTTTCAAAAAGCCGTCTGCTGTAGAGGCGTCAAAAAGCGTCTATACGAGGGAAAGGGTTAACAGATACCCTTATTATGACCGATGTAAACTTGTGGTGTTAAAAAAGCACAAATTACACGTCAAACATGTAAAGGCTATAGATTATAAATTACAATTTCTGCTGGTAAGCTTATCCTGACACAAGCACATCAATCGTTATGATATTCCCGTCATCCTGAGCGCCCAGGAGAAAAGCCATTTCTACCATTATTAAAGTGTTTGGTATGAAAAGGGGATCAAACAATGTTATTGCGGGCGTTCTAACCTTTACACCACATAGCAGAGACGGAAACGGAGATATAGCGTGTGATATTCCATAAGACTAAGTAATCAAATAAATGTTTATGACTGTAGTAAATCGGATTTATTTATTTACTTGACAAAACAAGTTTATACCTAGATTTAAGACATTTTTTTTATGTTTTTACAAATGACATTTTAACAAATTAATGTCAAGTTAAACTTCGTCTCAGTTATTTCAACATTTGAGCCAAGATATCTGGCGAGTTGGTGCCTTAATGCACACCGGTTTGACATCATCCATAGTTACATTGTCGTTAATCTAGCGGGGCTGCATTTTCTAAGTTTATATGTCAAAAGACGCAACTAGGACTAATCAATTTACGTGTAGACGGACATTGAAGGATACACTGAGACTGTGCGTATGCACAAGCTTGTCAAAGTCTTCACTGCCCGCAGATGCATTAAGACATAAACTCGCTTGAAGCTGCTCATATCACGAAAACTTTGATTAATGTAATGACATGTAGAACGACAGTGAGTGCTCTGATGGGACTTTGCGGATGCAGGGCCTCGTCCAAGTCTTCACTGCCCGCAGATGCATTAAGACCCAAACTCGCTTGAAGCTGCCCATATCACGAAAACTATGTTTAATGTAATGACATGTAGAACGACAGTGAGTGCTCTGATGGGACTCTGCGGATGCAGGGCCTCGTCCGAGTCTTCACTATCCGCAGATGCATTAGACCCTTACTCGCCGGACGCGTCTCATGTACGTGTACATAGTGTTTTATGGCATAAGCATTACCAGGGACTTAGATATATCTACGTTACTACCGTTAGGGTGCACGTATGAATAAACTGGACGCAGAGGGTGATTATGATCAGCATTGTCCGGGAGGTGAAAAGACTGATCTGGATCTTCATGTGTCGCCAAATCTCCAAGGTTGGTTTTCGCGTAACGTGGCCTGAATCTGGTTTCCTTTTTGTTTTAAAATTACAGATTTTTAGATCACCTGAGCCAAAGGCTCAAGGTGAGCTATTCTGATCACTTTTTGTCCGTCGTCCGTCCGGTGTTAACTTTTAGCTTTAAACATCATCTCCTCCCAAACTCCAAGGACAATTTCCGTGAAACATCACAGGACTGTTCCTCTGGTTGGCCTCTTTCAAAATTGTTCAAAGATTTAAATTCCATTGAGAACTTTGGTTGCTGCGGCATCAGAAAGGGGACAAAATGTCCAAACTTTAAAAATCTTCTCCTCCGAATCTGCCTGTCAGATTCAAATATAATTTGGTAGAAATGTTCCTTGGGTGACCCTCTATAAAAATTGTTCAAGCCATACTGATTGGGCGAAAAACATGGCAGTCAGGCGGCATCAAAAAAGGGGCAAAATGACAAAATTTGAAAATTCCATTTTTATGAAAGTGCTTGTCTGATTTTAAGAAAATATAATACGAATCTTACTGTAATGATCCTCTATTTAATTTGTTTAAGCCGTTTTGATTGGTTACACAATCATAGCAACCAGGCGTCATCACAAAAGGGGTAAATTGAACTTTTAGCTACAAATGACAACCAACTCCTACCATTCCAATAGACCAATTTCCACAAAACATCACAGGAATGTTCCTTTGATGGTCCTCTTTCAAAATTGTTCAAAGATTAAAATTCCAATGAGAACTTTGGTTGCTGCGGCATCAGAAAGGGGACAAAATGTCCAAACTTTAAAAATCTTCTCCTCCGAATCTGCCTGTCAGATTCAAATATAATTTGGTAGAAATGTTCCTTAAGTGACCCTCTAAATAAACTGTTGAAGCCATATTGATTTCGTTGAAAAACAGGGCAGCAAGGCGGCATCAGGAAAGGTGCAAAATGACAAAAACTTTATAATTCCATTCTTATTAAAGTTCTTGTTAGATTTCAAGATATAAATGGCCTTTACTGATAAGCTGTTTCTTAAGAAGTGTCCACTCCTTTGCAGTTTCATTTGCACTCCCTGATAAAATTTTCCCAGATATTTGCAGTTAAATATTTGCTACTAATTAATATCAATTAGGTGATCGATTTAGGGCCATCTTGTTTTCTAATGAATTTAGTCAGTTTACCCTTATCCGGCTTAGCTCTTTCAGCGCCGAATTATTTAAACTACTAGACTCTTCCATGTTCAAAATCGGGCCTCTCCATCTCTCTAATGTAAGTAAAGTTTGGACCATTTTGATAACTGAAAGGCAAACAATGCTGATTTCAAGTTAGACAACTCGTTACGAGTTGACTCACCTGAATCAGTATTGCTTCCAAAAACTTCAATATTGCCTTTGGCGCTGAAAGAGTTAATGTAAAATACCTGTTGTTCGCGTCTTCGTGTCTGTACTGATAGGAGACTCTTTGATATATTTATTAAATTGAACAGCGAACAGAATGGACCAAGGATGGACAGAGCGCACATGCAGTCCTTTCTTATCTGCCGCGAGAGTTCGAAAAAAGTTACTCTAAAAGTCATGTAAGACAACAAGGGTTAATTTCACCATGTTTTTTCATTTGTTAGATATTTTTTTGTTTAACACCGTCATGTGGCTTAAAGCTATTAATGTATAAATAAAGTGTGTCATAGTGAATGTTGTTGGTTCTGTTTTAATGTACCAGTGTCTCAAACCTCTAATTTATACTAGAATGGAGTGCTCCACGGAGCACGTGTGTCACCTGCCGGGGCCTCAGAAAATTTTAATTTTTGACAGAAAAGGGGCAATAACTCTGATATAAAAAAGATTTGGATTATCCCCCTTTTGTGAACCAATCACACACATTGATATAAACATTTGTCAGAAGTTTCAATGTAATCCTTTGAGTAGAAAATAAGTTATTTGAAAACGTGACGAAAAAGTGTGACGGACAGACAGACGCCGGACAAAAAAAAAAGTAATCCCTAAGTGCCTACCATGCTACGCAGGTGACATAACAAGAGCTGCGTCTGGCTTTTTTGGGGGTATTATTGACTCTCCCGTTTGACATCAATTAACTCTTTCCAACATGCAGACGCATTTCAACGCATCTACAGCAGACGACGTTTGAAAACATTGTGGCAAAAAGGAGAAGCAATATCTCCTTTCCCCGCAATGTTTTCAACTACTTTAAAACTTAACGTTTATATAAAGCCTGCTTTGTATCACAACAATTTTTAAGAGAATTCAATGATGCGACCCGATTGCGAACAGGGAAGACCCTGATCAGACCAACGCCGATTTGGATCTCATTACTTCACATGACTTTTCAAATGTCGTCTACTTTACTATCATCAGACTATCAATTTCATCAATCTAGAAAACTGGATGATTTATATTGATAAAGAGTTGAAAATAATGCAATAAAAGGTGAAATTGCTCAAAACGAGCAATTTAACCTTTTATTACAATGTTTTCAAAAGTAATGTCCAATAGCATGTGTCAAACCTCGTCTGTGTGAAGTAATGGGTTAACTGCTTGCCAAGTCCCGAAGTTGTTCATATTTTGAAAGTTATCCTTGCGCTAAGCATACTCCGACGTTCTGGTTCCAGAAAGTCAAACAACGTAAAGGCCTTTGTATAGTTTGAAATGTCAACTCGTTTGTCATACGCATATGTGCATGTTCATCCTGTGGCTCGATCAGACCGGTGGACTCGTTTCATTATGCCTTTGAAAAGTATGAAATGTCTACTCGTTTGTCGTACGCTAGGATATCATGTAACGAGATTTTCGGTGCTGTAGCAGCGTTAGAGATTCAACCTCTCTTGCGGGAGGTCGTGGGTACGATCCCCGACTGGGTCGTACCAAAGACTTTAAAAATGGCAGTAATGGTTGCCCTCCTTTGTGCTCTGGGTTGCGGGGCTCTAGTGTCAGGATAAATGGACCAGTAGTACTGGTAACTTATCCAAGAAACGCCGTGATATAACAGAAACAAAATTATTGAAAAGCTGCGTTTAACACCAATAAATCAATCCTTCAATGGACTAAATAGTCTTTGCGGGAAGGTAGTAAGCTACGTGGGAAAAATATTTTGTTTTGTGTACAGGTACGAATAAGCATGGGAACAAGTAAACGGTTTTGTGTACAGGTACGAATAAGCATGGGAACAAGTAAACGGTTTTGTGAAATGATCGCCCGGATATAATGGGAATATCGTTTAACAAGAGTTGTCGGAGGACAATATAGCTCGCCTATCAGGGCCATCGTATATCAGGGCCTACTTCAGAACAGTTAAAGTATTAGGTAAAGTCGCACAGTATCACCTATTGCAAGATAATACACCTTTTCAATACTTTTGACAAAAATTCTAAGTTCAACTAGAATGGAGTGCTCCCCGGAGCACGTGTGTCACCTGCCGGCGCCTTGTCAGAAAATTTTAATTTTTGATAGAAAAGGGGCAATAACTCTGATATAAAAAATATTTGGATTATCCCCCTTTTGTGAACCCATCACAAAAATTGATATAAACATTTGTCAGAAGTTTCAATCCAATCTGAGCAGAAAAAAAGTAATTTGAATATTTGACAGAAAAGGGGCAATAACTCTGATATAAAAATATTTGGATTATCCCCCTTTTGTGAACCCATCATACACATTGATATAAACATTTGTCAGAAGTTTCAATCCAATCCTTTGAGTAGATTAAATTTTTGACAGAAAAGGGCCAATAACTCTGATATAAAAATATTTGGATTATCCCCCTTTTTGTGAACCCATCATACACATTGATATAAACATTTGTCAGAAGTTTCAATCCAATCCTTTGAGATTTGAAAATTTAAATTTTTGACAGAAAAGGGGCAATAACTCTGATATAAAATTATTTGGATTATCGCCCTTTTGTGAACCAATCACACACATTGATAAAAACATTTGTCAGAAGTTTCAATCTAATCCTTTGAGTAGAACAAAAGTTATTTGAAAACGTGACGAAAAAAGTGTGACGGACAGACGCCAGATAAAAAAAAAAAAAAAACAGACAGACGTCGAATAAAAAAAACAACAACATTTGTCAGAAGTTTCAATCCAATCCTTCGGGTAGAAAAAAAGTTATTTGAAAATTTAATTTTTTGACAGAAAAGGGGCAATAACTCTGATATAAAATTATTTGGATTATCCCCCTTTTGTGAACCAATCACACACATTGATATAAACATTTGTCAGAAGTTTCAATCTAATCCTTTGAGTAGAAAAAAAGTTATTTGAAAACGTGACGAAAAAGTTAGATTTTTTGACAGAAAAGGGGCAATAACTCTGATATAACTTGACCTTGACCCAGGGTCAGGACGGGTGTAGTGGGGTGCGTAGATGGACCAATAGTTCCTAAATGTATAAACTAAATATGAAAGCAATCAATGTCATAATAGTGAATGCAGTGATATGTTAAACGTTAAACGCAAACCTTAAACCTTGTAACTGAACCAAGTAGAAATGACCTTGACCTTGACCCAGGTGCAGGACGGGTGTAGTAGTGTGCGCAGATGGATGACCAATAGTTCCTAAATGTATAAACTAAATATGAAAGCAATCAATGTCATAATAGTGACTGCAGAGTGATATGTTAAACGTTAAACGCAAACCTTAAACCTTGTAACTGAACCAAGTAGAAATGACCTTGACCTTGACCCAGGGTCAGAACGGGTGTAGTGGTGTGCGTAGATGGATGACCAATAGTTCCTAAATGTATAAACTAAATATGAAAGCAATCAATGTCATAATAGTGAATGCAGTGATATGTTAAACGTTAAACGCAAACCTTAAACCTTGTAACTGAACCAAGTAGAAATTACCTTGACCTTGACCCAGGGTCAGGACGGGTGTAGTGGTGTGCGTAGATGGATGACAAATGGTTCCTAAAGGTATAAACCCTTAAAACCCAAATGAAAACCTTAAACACAAACCTTAAACCTAGGTGTCTACGCCACCGCCGACGGTGCCGACGCCGGGGGTAACACATAAGCTCTCCTGTACTTCGTACTGGCGAGCTAAAAAGGTGTGTAACTCATCTAGTTAATACTTACTGAATAAACCCCACATGTTATGGAGAGTGAATTCGTTTCCTGTTATGAGATGCGGTTAAATACAGACGACGTGTGTTTGAATGGATCACAATAGCTCATCCCACGGATTGCGTGGTCTGGTTAGCTTACACAAAATTGACAGTTATTAACCCCTTTCCCACATACAACAAATCTGAAGCAGACGACTTTGAAAACAGCAATATCAAAACATGGAATATCTCTATAAATGCAAGTATAATTGGTGAATAGAGATGAAAACATTGTGGCAAAAGGGGAAATTGCTCATCATGAGCAATTTCTCCTTTTGCCAAAGTGTTTTCAAAAGTCGTCTGCTGCAGATGCATCTGAAAGAGTCTATATGTTGGGAAAGGGTTAAAGTGACTTCAAAACTACATACATTGAAATCGGTATTTCACAAAGATACAGGCAACGGTTGTGGACAAGCATTGACCCTTTCTCACACAAACACCTTTTGCAACATCTGCAGCAGATCAGGACATTTGAAAACATCATGGCAAAAGTAGTAATTGCTCATATTGATCATGTTACTCTTTTGTTTATCCTGACTTTGATGCATGTAATAATGCTGTTCCCGAAATCAAAGGAAGGAAACCATTATAACCATGTGCTAAGGTCTTGGTATTTCCCAACCGGAGATCGAACATTGGTCTCGCCACTCGCTGAAGCAGACACTCTATTGGACTGTCAAGAAGTTATGCTTCTTTTTTTAAATTTATAATCCATGCAATATTTTTGCATTGAAAGCAGTTCCTTTAATTTACTTGTAAAGTTAGTATCTAACTGGCAAATTTGGAAAAACTAGAAATATCACTGAAGGTGATGAATACCCGTCCAGCTGGTGCCTGACAATATACATATGTATGAGAAATTCAAGGGGCCATAACTAATTTAACAAGCAAATTCATGAAATTTATATCCCCCGCTTGCAGGAAATATTGTAGGAATAAAGTCTGCCGAAAGTGACGATCGAACTTGGCCTAGCCCTTAAGGCATTTAACCTTGTTACCAAGTTTGAAAAAAAAAAAGTTCACATTTGTGGCAGTTATTGCACACGGAAACAGCAACAAACGACATTTTTTGTTAATTAAGGGGCCATAACTCCACTGAATAGAATTCCGCCGAAAATGATGATCGAACTTGGCCTAGCCCTTAAGGCATTTAACCGTGTTACCAAGTTTGGAAAAAAAAAGGTTCACATTTGTGGCAGTTATTGCACGGAAACAGTAACAAATGACATTTTTTGTTAAATAAGGGGGCCATAACTACACCGAATAAAGTCCGCCGAAAGTGACGATTGAATTTGACCTAGCCCTTAAGGCATTTAACCTTGTTACAAAGTTTGAAAAAAAAAAGGTTCCCATTTGTGGCAGTTATTGCACGGAAACAGCAACAAACAACTTTTTTTTTGTTAATTAAGGGGCCATAACTCCACCAAATAAAGTCCGCCGAAAGTGAGGATTGAACTTGGCCTAGGTTGTTACCAAGTTTGAAAAAAAAACGGTTCACATTTTGTGGTAGTTATTGCACGGAAACAGCAACAAAACGACATTTTTTGTTAATTAAGGGGCCATTACTCCACCGAATAAAGTCCGCCGAAAATGATGATCGAACTTGGCCTAGCCCTTAAGGCATTTAACCTTGTTACCAAGTTTGGAAAAAAAAAGGTTCACATTTGTGGCAGTTATTGCACGGAAACAGCAAGAAACGACATTTTTTGTTAAATAAGGGGCCATAACTCCACCGAATAAAGTCCGCCGAAAGTGATATTTCGAACTTGGCCTAGCCCTTAAGGCATTTAACGTTGTTACCAAGTTTGAAAAAAAAAGGTTCACATTTGTGGCAGTTATTGCACGGAAACAGCAAGAAACGACATTTTTTGTTAAATAAGGGGCCATAACTCCACCGAATAAAGTCCGCCGAAAGTGATATTCGAACTTGGCCTAGCCCTTAAGGCATTTAACGTTGTTACCAAGTTTGAAAAAAAAAGGTTCACATTTGTGGCAGTTATTGCACGGAAACGGCAAGAAACAACATATTTTGTTAAATAAGGGGCCATAACTCCACCAAATAAAGTCCGCCGAAAGTGATATTCGAACTTGGCCTAGCCCTTAAGGCATTTAACGTTGTTACTAAGTTTGAAAAAAAAAGGTTCACATTTGTGGCAGTTATTGCACGGAAACGGCAAGAAACAACATATTTTGTTAAATAAGGGGCCACAACTCCACCAAATAAAGTCCGCCGAAAGTGATATTCGAACTTGGCCTAGCCGTTAAGGCATTTAACCTTGTTACCAAGTTTGAAAACAAACGGTTCACATTTGCGGCAGTTATTGCACGGAAACGAAGTGTGACGGACGGACAGACGGACAAACCGAAATTAATAACCCCCCTTTTTTTCTTCGAAAAAGCGGGGGATAAAAATAATTCCAGTGCAACACGCCGACAATATGCATTACTATGCTTGGTGAAGTTATATTAAATTCTGATAAAGGGTTGCTGAGAAATAGTGTTCACAAGAAATGTCCAGACCAATGGACTGACCGACCGACCGACAAGCGTGACTCCTATATAGCCCCCATATACAACGTATCTGGGGGTATAAAAATGTCAAAAATATGAAAAATGTCTATAAATAAAATTATTACTATTGAATGAAGTTGAAAACATTATAGGTAATTTTACATTTTGACACAATAATTTCAAAAGCAGACTGCTACAGATGCTTCTAAATGCATCTACATATTAGAACAGGTTTCGGAAAAGAAGTTGTTTGTAAATAATTTTACAGACACCGGGCAAAAAAAGATCCGACACATGATCATTCTGCTCCTGTAAGCACAAATAAGGAAGCCTATGTTTTTAATTTCATCTCAAAATTTAATTTCAAACAATTTAAAAAACATTAAAACAGTTTCTTTACATAATTATGAGGCAAATGTTCACAATTTTAATAACTATAAAAATACTGACAACCATCTACCAGATCGTTCTGCACAACAACAAAGTCAGCATTTAGTCCCACTTGCATTCTGGAAAATACATGAAAATAGTAATACTGACAACACAACTATGTTTGAAAATGTCCATTTCTTTTATCTTTCCATTGAAAAAGAAACCTATAAAGTTCTTGTTTTCTTGTATCTAACCATTTTGAACATCACACATCCCTTTAAGCAGAATACTCAGCCAGTGCTCTGCATAAGACACCTATCTCATGTTCTTAACCCTTTCCCTCATACAGCATATTGCAGCAGACGACTTTGAAAACATACCCACATATACTAGGATTCTCTCTATGAAGTGAAATATAAATATTAAATGGAGTTGAAAATAGTGTGGTAAATGGAGAAATTGCTCATTATGAGCAATTTTTCCATTCGCTACAGTGTGTTCAAAAGTTGTCTGCTGCAGAGGCGTCAGAAAGCGTGTATATGAGGGAAAGGGTTCAAAGCCTTATCTGACCCTTAACACTTTCCCTCATATAGACGCTTTCTGACACCTCTGCAGCAGACGGACAAAAGAAGAAAGTGCTCAAAACAAGCAATTTCTCCTTTTGCCACAATGTTTTCCACTTTATGTCATAGGTTATCCATTCAATTAAAGAGATTTTCTTTTTTTGGTTAGAATATGTTCAAAGTCGTCTGCTGCATAATTGTTGTATGAGGAAAAGGGTTAAACCTTACAGTGTGGAACTTAATAAACCCATCTCAGTGAGACGATTCTATTGATTACCAACAACATAGGGTGGCGAATACAAAATAATAATCTTATTTGAATTCCCACATTATTAGATGGCGAATTTTGTATAGGACATCCGAGCTATCACAACAAGAGAGGTTTGTCAAACATTATGCTGCTCCTCCCTCCTTTGTGTTCCAGGTCACTGTGACCTTGACATATGAACAGATGACCTCAATATCTAAAGGGGTCATCAACTGGTCATGGCAAATTTGAGAACTTTAGTTCCAATCATTATCTTGTTAGCATATAGAAAGACTTTGATCTACCAAAGGGCCGACTGACCGACCGATGGACAGACATGTGCAGTAGTATAACCAAAGGGGAACATCATTTTTTAACATAATTATAAAAAAAGAAAATTTGAATTTTTAAACATTATGTTTTCTTGACCTGCAAGATTTAATTTCACATTAGTATTCCAGGGAACACAATGGGTCACCTGCCACTGTCCAGTAACTGTTACCATGTCATAATGTAGCGGACAGACGACATATAAGTTAAAGAGGTTGGTGACAAACATACTAGTTATTACTCTTAAATTTAATTACGTGTTAACCCTTTCCTTCATACAGACACATTTTGACGCAATTTCAGAAGACAACTTTTGAAATTATTGTGGCAAAAAGAGAAATTGCTCATAATGATTAATTTCTCCTTTTGACACAATGATTTCAACACTTTAGAATAATTATACTAAATTACTAATTATAGAGACTATTCATATTTTGTCAATTTCTATTCAAGTGTATCTCCTGCAGATTTGTCACATGTGGGAAAGAGTTAAAGAGGAAATGCTGTTTAAACAATATACATGTTGGACTTTTTACAGATTAAAAATATGGATAAAAGTATCAATTTGTGTAAAAATAATTAGACATCCATTGATTAACGGTCAATCATTAACCTTGATCTCAAGGTTTCTTTCTTTTATCCAAAATATTTTTAATATCTTCTTTAAGTAATTCCAAAAAAGACCCTTTAATAATACTGAATAAAATACGTTTTCATCATCAATGTTAAACAAAACTGGCCTGTTTCAGATTTTTCGGTAAACCCCCCTTACTGATCTAGCCATAAAGATATTACTAAAACAAAATTGAATTGTAATTATTTAGATTATTTTCATCCCTTTCCCACAAACTGCGGCTTTTTGACGCCTTTGCAGCAGTCAACTTTTGAAACAATTGTTTCCACCCTATTCAAAATTTAAACTTTCATATAAAGAGTTTATTTTTGCCGAGATGTTTACAAAGTTATCTGCTGCAGATTTGTAGTAAGTGAGAAAGGGTTTACTGAAAGTAATAATTTAAATAGTTTTGTTGTTTGAACATTGAAACCCCAAAATCTTGGGACAGGTCCTTTCAACCTTGCTTGAAAATCCAAACATGAATAACAAGAGGGCCAAGATGGCCCTTAACCTATCACCCGAGTGATAGTAAATTAGTAGCAAATACAATGTATCTAACTGCAAATATCTGGGAAAATTTGATAAGGAGTGCAAATAAAACAGCAAGGAATGGACACTGCTTATCAGTAAAGGCTATTTGTATCTTGAAATCTAACAAGAACATTAATAAGGGTGGAATTATAAAGTTTTGTCATTTTGCGCCTTTCCTGATGCCACCTTGCTGCCCTATTTTCAACGAAATCAATATAGCTTGAACAGATTTTGTAGAGGGTCACTCAAGGAACATTTCTACTAAATTATCTTGGATTTTAAAGTTTGGGTATTTTTCTCACTTTCTGATGCCGACGCAACCAAAGTTCTACACAGAATGTAAGTCTTTGAACAATTTTGAAAGAGAACCAACAAAGGAATATTCCTGTGAAGTAAAGTTGAAATTGGTCCAGTGAAATGGTAGGAGTTGTCATTTGTAGCTTAAAGTTCAATTTACCATTTTGTGATAACGCATGGTTGCTATATTTTGTAACCAATTAATATGGCTTGAAGAAATTAGCTAGAGGATCAATGAAAGAAAATTTCTATAAAATGATCTTGAAATCAGACAAGCACTTTCATAAGGATGGGAAATTAAAGTTTGGTAATTGTGCCCCTTTTCTGATACGGCCTGGTTGCCATGTTTTTCAACCGATCAATATGGCTTGAATATTGTTTTGAAGAGGGTCACCAAAGGAACATTTCTACCAAATTATATTGGAATCTGACAAGCAGATTCAGAGAAGGAGAGTTTTAAAATTTTGACATTTTGCCTCCTTTCTGATGCCACAGCAACCTAAGTTCTCCATGGAATTTAAATCTTTGAACAAGTTTGGTTGAAATTGGACCTGTGGTTTAGGAGGAGATGTTTAAAGCTAAAATTTAACAATGGATGACAGACTACGTACGGATGGACGACGGACAGTGAGTAATCAGAATAGATCACCTTCAGCCTTCGGCTTAGGTGATCCAAAGATACTGAGCTATTTTTCCTTTTTTCACATTCAGCATTTGGTTTTAGACAGTGATTGTTATCAAACAACACAAGAAGACAAATCTGATTTGCACACTGTTTTTTGTCTGATTTGTTGATCAACCAGGAAGTAGAGATCACCAAAACACATCAATTATTTCTCTTGATAAATGCTAGGACTGTTTAACATCTCTTCTGAAAGAAATTTTGTTTACAGGCATTACATTCTTTTCTTTACCTACCATAATAATACATACATATTGAACAAAGGCATAATGATATGGTCCAAACCGGCCAATATCACTTGCCTGATTTACTACCTTTCCTACAACTTTTGAAAATATTGTGAGAAAAGAAACAAGAGGACCAGTATCACTCCACTGTCATTAGGCAATAATTATATAGCTATTGCCATATAATGCAAAACGGCCCCTGTCCCCTAACATCTCTGTTGTCACTTGTCAGATCAATAAATATGGATTAATTGAATCAGGTATGAAACATTTATACACATTTTTGAAAATAAGTCACATTCTCTCTGAGGATAAGACTTTTATAGTTTTCATCAATTTTTTCCTTTCGTCACAATGATTTCAATTTTATTTAATAATGAGACTTTCATTTAAGGAAATGTACAATAATTTTGCCTAGACGTTTTTAAATCATCATCTGCAGAATTGTTGTAAGTGTTTAACTTGCCAGAAAAATCAAGTTTTATCTATGCATCAATGCTGATGATTCCAAAATCTACTGCATCCTTTCAATCATTCTGCAACAGGTGACTTTCAAACACATTCTTGAAAGGTAAGCAATTGGGCTAAACAGTATTTTTGCAACAAGGTAATCTTAGCTGTATGATTTAGTCTTAATGTAAAATTTAAAAGGTCTCCAACAGGGAATAATGTTAGGATAAATAAAACTACAGACAAGAAATGCCAATTTGAACATTCTTTGTAGAGGCTCACCCAAGAACATTTGTGAAGAAGATTTTTTTAAGTTTTACCATATATATACGTTTAAGGAAAACAAGCCCCACCCCCTAGTGGCCATGTTTTTTAAAAGATTGGAACAATTTGAATAATCTCTGTAGACTAAAGGAAAATCAATTTTGTGCCAAATTCTTTGCATAACGGGCCAGCACTTTTGCACATAAAGATTTTTAAACTGTTTACTACATACACATAAAGGGCATTTCTAATGCTGCAGTAGCCAAAGTTCTACATAGAATTAAATTATTTGAATCTTTTTGAAAAAGGAACACCCATGGAATATTCCTGTGAAGTTTCATGAATATTGGTGTAGTGGTTTCAGAGGAGATGTTGTTTAAAGGAATTGTTGACAGATGAACAACAGACGGTGACTGATCAGAATACCTCAGCCCGAACTTTGTGCTCAGATGAGCTAAACATATCATATGAGATAATTGGTTTAATTGCAAGGCTGCTTACTTTATTATATGTACTTACTTTGTTGGTAGATCCCAGTCTGAACGTGTAGCTGCTATCTGATGGGTGGCCACACTGGCTTTGTAATACCTCCTGTGAACAATATTGTAACAAAGTATGAATAATTCATGAAAATATGCCTAGTTCCAGTAAAATAAACCTTAGGATATTTGTGACAAGCTAATCTGGATATCTAGATTTTTATGTGCATCCATACAATTTGATCCGATTGAAAACCATCATGTAAGAAATTTCTTGACAGCTTTTGTGACTACTTATCAAATAGTGAAGATTAGAAGCAAAAATGTGCAGATTAATCTGGATATACTCTAATCACATATGCCCTATGGTTGTAATATTTGGAGTATTGCTCATATTGTCTGCAATATGTGAACTATCCGCAATGGTTCTGTATTGTACCATTGTATATATTGAAATCTATATTTGTGTTGTACCATAATCATAATCCTCTAAACACATGTAAAATGTGAAGAGAGTAGATCAAACTGGAAACTTGATAACAGCCATTGATTTATATGGATCTTTTTTAATCTGTTATTTGGACAACAATATAAAGTCTTTTGAACAATTGCTCCTTTTCAAACAATATATTCTTAAGCTGTCTGTATCTCAGAAAGGCTTCATAAGCAGACAGCAGGAAGGCAATTGTCTCCTTTAATTTGGCTGTGTGATTTGGAGACCAATTTTAATAGTTTTGATCAATTGATCAAACAATAGTCTCGAAACCTGTCTGTATCTAGAAAAGGCCTCATGAGCAGACAGGAAGGCACTCATCACATTTAATTAAGACTTTAACCCTTTCCCTCATGCGACAATTCTGCAGCAGACGACTTTAAACTTTTTTGGTCAAAAAAAAAGAAAATCTCTATAATTGAATGGATAACCTATGACAAAAAGTAGAAAACAGTGTAGCAAAAGGAGATTTTTTTTGTTTTAAGCAATTTCTTCTTTTGTCACTATGTTTTCAAGAAGCCGTCTGCTGCAGAGGCGTCAGAAAGCATCTATATGACGGAAAGGGTTAACCCTATCCCACATACAGACACTTTCAGATGCCTCTGCAGCAGATGACTTTTGAAAACATAGTGGCAAATGGAGAAATTGCTCATATTGAACAATTTCTTCATTTGCCCCAATGTTTTCAACTCGTATCAATTGTTATACTTCCCTTTATAGATATTTTCCTTATTAATGTGTGTTTTTAAAGTCGTCTGCTGCAGATTAGTTGTATGAGGGAAAGGATTAACTACAACAGGTACAGATGAAACATGCACTCTATATCTCTAGATGATAAAAATAATTACCTTTTTACAAAATATCACCATGGTTTAAAAATTACAAAGTGAACAATTTTTGTGATGGTTGAATGATCATACATGAAGTAGATAATGCAGGTATTTAAAGTATTCTAAAACTTTATTTGACTGTCAACCCTATCTAGTGGGTACTTAAAGAAATATGGTGGAGAAAAGATCTGTTCAGCCCCCTTACCTATACCTTTGATATGGGTTCATACAATAATATGGTTGCTTCCTGATGGGAAAATATGTTGTCAATTCAATCAATAAATCGTTAATATGATTCATTCCTGATGGGAAAATATGCTGTCAATTCAATCAATAAATCATTAATATTATTCATTCCTGATGGGAAAATATGTTGTCAATTCAATCAATAAATCATTAATATTATTCATTCCTGATGGGAAAATATGTTGTCAATTCAATCAATAAATCATTAATATGATTCATTCCTGACGGGAAAATATGTTGTCAATTCAATCAATAAATCATTAATATGATTCATTCTTGATGGGAAAATATGTTGTCAATTCAATCAATAATAGGATATTTTTATCCTTCCAAAACCAACCCGGCCGGGTAGCTCAGTTGGTAGCGTATCTGACTTGTGATCTGTAGGTCACGGGTTCGATACCCGGTTGAGGCGAACATTCTTTCGGGCGATTTTTCCCATTGCCTCTCACCTCTGATTTATGTGAAAAAGTAGTCAGTGGCTTCGAAAGAATGTTGTGCAAGTACTGGTGTGGGAAAGCCAGGAAAACATGGGTAGGTGCACTGACCGCCGTGATATGACCAAAGCTGTTGAAAGCGGCGTTAAACTCCAAACAAACAAATCCTTCCAAAACCCCTACCTTTATGGAACTTTCAAAATAATTATGATGTTTTCTATTTGGATAAGGGTTAACTGTCAATAACTTTACCTTTTTTCCTCTTACAGTGACTTGGATACCTATACAGCTTCAGTTTAAAATTTAAATTGTGTAAAAAGTTAAATTGCCCGAATTTATCTAAAACCTCCTTTTCTCAGAATATCTTCTATACCATTACAAGTAAGTCTTTTCATTTCGGCAGTTATTTTCACAAGTGTTTGATTGATAGAATGGTGTTTAACGCTATTTTTGAACAACTCTCAGTCATGTCACAGTGGCCAGTTCACCTACCCATGTGTTTCCTAGCTTTCTCACACAAGTACTCTATCTACAAAGCAGTCATTCCAAGCAACTGGCTGCTTTCCCAAAAGAGTATGTTAGCCCATTAGTGGGAGACCAATAGCGTTCGGCAAATGTCATAAAGATTGTTGGATGAGCTGGGATAAAAACTCATAATCCCTGGATTGACAGCCAGAGTTACTACTGGGGCTCAACCACAAATGTTTGAAGGGAAGCATGTGTTGTCTGCCAATAAGTCATTAGTGTCTCTTTGCCAAGGGAGGGAATGCAATAATTGAAGAGTCTACACTTTACATACATGATTAACCCTTTCCCACATACAACAAATCTGCAGCAGACGACTTTGAAAAATTTAATAAAAAATATGGAAATTCTCTATGAATGAAAGAACATTTTATTGAATAAAGTTGAAAACATTGTGACAAAAGGAGAAATTGCTCATTATGAGCAATTACTCCTTTTGTCACAATGTTTTTCAATAGTCGTCTGCTGCAGAGGCGTCAACAAACGTCTATATGTGGGAAAAAGATAAAGGAAAGCATTCATTAATTCCAATCTGGTCAATATTATCAATATTGAAATTATAAATTGAAACTTTTAAATACAACAATAAGCTTTATGAGAAATGACAATTTTAGAGACTGAAATACATAAATTCTTAATCCTACCCACTTGTAGACACATTTTCGTCATTTTGACGCATCTGCAGCAGATGACTTTACAAACAATGTGGCAAATATATGGAGAATTGCTCATTATAAGCAATTTCTGAATTCGCATCAATGTTTTCAACTCTATTAAATAATTTTTCTTTCATTTATAGAGATTTCAATATTTTTTGCCAATGTATTTTCTAAATTATCTGCTGAAGATTTGTAGCATATGGGCAAGGGGAAATCTTAGTCTTTTCTCTTCTTGGTCTCTTTTCTATGAAACTGACCCTTTTCTGGTAAACATCAATCAAATGCCCATGATGATACCAGCATATGTATAATAACAAGTAACTGGATTGCAAGCAATACCATAGTCCCCTACCGGTTTGCACTAAGTCCAAAAAGGGGCATAACTCATAAAAAAATTGACGAAATCCCATGAAACGCGAACTTGATCTGTGACACATGATTACAGAGGCATATACAAAATTTCAGCTCAATACCTCAAAGCATGTAGAAAAAAAATGCGGAAAACGAATATTCTATGTCCAAAAAGGGGCATAACTCATAAAAAAATTGACGAAATCCCATGAAACGCGAACTTGATCTGTGACACATGATTACAGAGGCATATACAAAATTTCAGCTCAATACCTCAAAGCATGTAGAAAAAAAATGCGGAAAACGAATATTCTAAGTCCAAAAAGGGGCATAACTCATTAAAAAATTGACGAAATCCCAGGAAACGCGAACTTGATCTGTGACACATGATTACAAAGGCATATACAAAATTTCAGCTCAATACCTCAAAGCATGTAGAAAAAAAGTGCGGAAAACTGATTTGCCGGACTGACTGACTGACGGACGGACTGACGGACGGAGTGCAAACCTAATAGTCCCCTTCGGCACGCCGGTAGGGGACTAATAACCAGACAAGTTATCTTCAAGCTCTGTTAGATGAGAACTGACTTACTCTCTTCTTGATTTAAATCAAAGTTTTTGTCATTGAACAAATTTAATGACGGAACTGAAGTGCATGATTTAAATATTTCTGAGATTAAGAATTGCTGATTGATATAAGACTGTTCTGGCTTCTCATGCTTTGTTGTTTGATTGATTGGGGTTTAACGCCGTTTTTAACAATTTCTCAGTTATATCACGGCGGCTGGTTCACCTACTCATGCATTTCCTGGTTTTCTCACACCAGTTCTCCACACAACAATCTTCCCAAGCAACTGGCTGCTTTTCCACATAGACTTCTTTGTTGTTTGAAAATACAAATAAAACATTTTTCGAGTCAAACTTCTCTAGAATTTAATAAGCAACACATTTTCCTCATTTTTCATAATTATTGGATATTAATTTCAATGATAAAATCACAATGAAGTCCGGAAGAAATAAATAATGGAAATAAAAATTTGTCTCTTATCATACAACGAGAAACAAATGGACTTTGGTTCTTTAACCCTTTCCCACATACAGACGCTTTCTGACACCACTGCAGCAGACGTATTTTGGAAACATAGTGACAAAAGGTGAAATTGCTCAAACAAGCAATTTCTCCATTTGACACAATGTTTTTAACTCTTTTCAATAATTGAACCCTTATGTATGGAGATTTTTCATTTTTTTGCCAATATGCAGATTTGATGAATGTGAGAAAGGGTCAAAAGCCATGTCACTTGAAAACAGATCGTACCAGGTTTTGAAATTAACCCTTTGACTGGTGGAACTAATTGTGTAACACCGGGAACCACCAGTATTATACCTCTGCTGCCTCTGCAGCAGACGGCTTTTTGAAAACATAGTGACAAAAGAAGAAATTGCACAAAACGTGCAATTTCTCCTTTTGCCACAATGTTTTCCACTTTTTGTCAAAGGTTATCCATTCAATTATAGAGATTTTCTACTTTTTGATAAAATATGTTTAAAGTCGTCTGCTGCAGAATTGTCGTATGAGGGAAAGGGTTAATATTCCTAACATTGGCTATGGACTCTTCCTGGTGCATGCTTGATAAATCCATTTAGAAAAAAAAAAAACCAGCATTAAACGGGTTAATGCCAACAATGCTTATCACAATCAAATTGCATAATTAGTCCAAAATGTTATCAAATATCCTTCCAGGATAACTTCCTGATTGACTCCATGGCCAGCATGGGAGAATCTGATCAGGCTGTGGGATTGATCTGAATCTTAACAGGTATCAGTCCTACAGATTAGATTTCAAGTGACATGCCCATATTATTTTAACAGAACTGACCCTTTCCCTCATTTTTGATGCATCTGCAGCATATCACTTTTATAAACAGAAAATGGGGTAAAAATAGGAATTGCTCTGCTAATTCTTTCACTTATTATTTTTAACTCTTTTCAATTGACTAGATTTAAGAAAATCTATAATTTCGGAGAATAAATAAAAGGCGTCTGCTGTGTTGTTAACTCGGAACTCCAAAATTTTGTGAGACCATTATTGAAAGAACTAATCTACAGAGGACTAAGTGAATCTTTAGACGTAAGAAAATATTTCAACACTTCTTGGTTGAATGCTGGTACAGAGTCACCCCAGAAAAGGATTTGAATAATAATGTCGTTAACAGCGACTCTCGAATTAAAGTATGGGAGGAAAACTTTTGTGCCATTACATGAAGCACCAAAAACTAATTAACTATCACATCAATGATCCAAACACTCAGATTCTCAATCTTATGGATCAGTCCATTATCACTATTTAGAGTCCACAGAGTTATTCAGGTTTAAGTTGACTTTCTAACGATGCACCGATGCCAAGTTCCCTAAATGCACTGAAAAAGAGCAGAACATACAACAAAACATAGCATTATACCTCATAATTTGTGTTTAATTGATATAAATCCCTGCTTAATTCACTTACTCAGTTTCTTAAGCAAACAGTATGTGCACCAATTAGCTTATAAAACTTAATCTTGTTGACACTGAATGTTGCTTACCTAACTTTATTGAAAACAGCCTTATTAACACTTTCCCAAACGCATCTGCAGCAGACAGCTTTGGAAAAGCATTGTGGCAAATGGAGAAATTGCTCAAAATGAGCAATTTCTCTTTTTGCCACAATATTTTTAGTTCTTTTCAATCATAAAATTATACTATTTAGAGATTTTCCGTATTTTTGCATAAATATGTAAATATTTTCAAAGTGGTCTGCTACAGCTTTGCTGTATATTGAAAAGGATTAAATAAGGTTCTGACTACATCACCATTCAACAAGTTCACTGAAAAGTGAATTAAGGCAGGAGAAGGTTGATTTGTCCACAGCTTTATCAAGGAAATTGTCACAAACAGTCTACACCCATTCCTAGTCAATCAATGTCCCTCTATTTCTTATATTGTTAAGTGACAATGATAGTTTTTGTAAATATATACAGAGGTCCAGATATTAAGGAGGGGTATTCAGCTCTTTCTCCCTCAATGTCTCACTTATTATTATAGCAAACCCCATGTTGTGTGTACTAAAAAGAATCGTCGTAACTTGTGCGCACAACTTAATTATGTTGTGCGCACGAGATTAATAAAAACATACACATGTCACCTCTGTGCCACCGTAGAAAAGAGAGCCAAGAGCAAGATTATGGACATTGAGTGTATACATGTAATGCATGTTAAACAATGACTGCTATTGTTGATTTTTCCACAATGATAATTTCCTTGATTTGGCTGTTGATCCTACATGGGATAAGACTATTGTCTAACAAATCCATGTGTGACAAAGTAGCATTTAAGGACTTTGATCTTAATTGAAACATTTTTTTGGAATCTGATAAAGACTTCACTGTCAATTACAATTGTATACAAAGACAAAATTAGATATCAGTCAATAAGAGACAGTATATACTGGCTGCTGCAGAATTGCTGTCTGTGGGAAAAGGGTGAAGGACAGTTTACAAAGGTCATATCAGGTACTGGGTCTGATAGCAACCATTTGATAATTTGGTAAAAATGTGATTCAGTTTAAGATGAAAGTCCTTATGGTGCAACAGTAACAAGGGTTAGTAAATGAACTGTATCCTATAAAACCAGAAATTTTTGTGGAATTAACTTACTTGTGGAAAAAAAAAAAAAAAATCCAACGGTATTCCATCAGTAATATAGGTTATTATTTTTTACAATCTTAACCCTTTCCCAAATATAGATGCTCTCAGAAGCAATGTCACAATTTTTTAACTTCATTTAATAGTTAACTGTCATTGTTTTCAATGTCGTCTGCTACAGATTTGTTGTATGTGGGAAAGGGTTAACACTTTCCCCACATGCAACAAAGTTGCATCAGACTACTTTGAAAACATGAAGACAAAAATATGGATAATCTCTAAAAAATAAATGTCAGGTCAAAATGAAGCTGTATGGGAAAGTGTTAACTTGTTCCATGAACTTCTTTTACTGTAAAGGAGAGTCTGAAGCAGAATTTAATAATGTGTTTGTTTCCTGTATATAACCCTTCAAGAATCAGACACTTCCATCAAGTTGAAATACCACAAACATTTGATGATTTTACAGTTTGCACATTGTTGTTTTACTTACGTGGATGCTAGAGTAACCCACAACATCACAAGTAGGATACATGTGATATAAAACACGTTCATTTTACTGGTGTCCATTGAGGTATCTGGTCCCTTCATTGTGATATAGTCATCACCTGAGCCATATCTTAATTGTCTATCCATAGAATAATCCACAATAAATAATAATAATGATGATGGCCTTGATTGTCTATCCTCATTAAAAGTTCCCTGATAATTATCTCTTTACAAAATAATGATTTAACTAACCCTTTCCCACTTGAAGACTCAATATGAACCATTTTTTGCAGACGATTTATGATTTTTTTTTTATTATAGGAAGGTTTTTATAGTCATCTGCTGCAGATTTACGTTAAGTAAGAAAGGGTTAATCTTTGTTCAACAGTAAAATCAGGGATAATACTTTTGTTTATCTGATTTTGATCACGGTTCATTCCACATAAAATTGCTATTAATGAAAAGTTAAAATCAACTAAAAAGGAGATGATTTTTTTTCTTAGAATAGCAAGTGATATATGGAGTAAAGGGTATCATAAACTTCTTCAGTTCAACAATGATGTTCAATGGAAATAAAAGCTTTTCCCCCCAGTTTTTTCAAAAGATTTTTAAAATTTTCAATTGTTAACCCTTTCCCTCATATAGACGCTTTCTGACGCCTCTGCAGCAGACGGCTTTTTGAAAACATAGTGACAAAAGAAGAAATTGCACAAAACGTGCAATTTCTTCTTTTGCCACAATGTTTTCCACTTTTAGTCATAGGTTATCCATTCAATTATAGATATTTTCCATTTTTTGACAAAATATGATCAAAGTCGTCTGCTGCAGAATTGTTGTATGAGGGTTAGGGTTAACCATCAAACCAATGAATAAATATTGCTCTTCTTTTCTTGCCATCCCTATTATAATTAAAATTTTCTTGGAGTGCCCAAAAAATAATTAAAATTTGATAGGTGGTACCCTTTAAAAATGTGCTGGTCATTAGGGGTTGAGATACAACTTTGAAGACGATGAGAAATGGTAGGTTCATTTTCATTGAACAATTTGAAGAGCTGAAGCCACAAATACATAATACAGTGAATTGTCCACAGGAAAACCTATCTTCAAGAATCTGAAACCAATGACAATTAAGATCAGACTTAACACTTTGAAAGTCTATTGAGTTAATCCTGTTCCCTATTACAAATATAGCCGAAACACTTTTGAAAACATTGTTAAAAGGTTAATAAAACCAGCATTTTTCACATTTTTTTACCCTTCTTTTTTTTTTCCAAATCTGTGTTAAAATTAAGGTTCCAATTTTCAAAATGTTATAATTGTTTATATGTTTTCTGAAAGCAAATCATATCAGGTAAAGGTTTAACCCTTTCCTACATATAAAAAATCTGCATCAGATGACTTAAAATATATGACAAAAATATGGAAAATCTCTAAATATGTAAGTACATGCTTATTACAGATGAAAACAAATAGGAGAATTGCTCATTCTTTAGACACAATGTTTTTTCAAAGTTGTCTGCTGCATATGAGTAAAAAACCAATGCAGGTGAGTCAAAAGGTGTTTGTTTCAGGTAAAAGGTTGCAACTATTTTACATGGTTAAGACATTCTTATCCCTTTCCTGCATACAACAGATGTGCAGCAAATGACTTTGAAAACATCGAGGTTAAAATATTAAACATCTCTTTTCCCACAGGCAGATGACTTTTGAAAACAATGTTGCAAATAGAGAAACAGTTTATAATGAGAAATAACTCCTTCTACCACAATACTTTTTACTCTAATCCAATCAATATACTTTCATTTCCAGAAATTTTCCATCGTCTAGCCAAGAAGATTTCAATGCTGCAGATTTGTTGTATGTAAGTAAGCCTGTAATATTATATTTGAATATTCATCATGTCTGATTGAAGATTCCTGAAAATCAGCCCTCCTGTGGTGCATATCAAATCAGAACTTACTAGTAGCAAATGTAAGGTATAAACACACCCCCAATTATTGTTAACACGATACCATGAACGTGAAGTCTAGAACTCGCCACAAATGGGTTCTCTTCAACTTCATACAGTCTATATGAAAGAAAGAAATAACAAAATTGACTTCATTATGGTTTTGCCCCCAGCCCTTCTCAAATAACTGGCGAGAAACAAGATGTTCCATGACACAAAAACAGTAAGTAAAATCTCATACCGCATCTGTCATGGACTCTCCACAAAAACATATTTTGACCTTATACTCATCAAGACGCTTTCTGAGACCTCTGCAGCACTCAGCTCTTGAAAACATTGTGGTAAGAGGTGAAATTGCTCAGATTGTTTTAACTTTCTTGAATAATTTTCCCTTTATTTAGTTTCAATATTTTCTTACTGATAGTTTTCAAAGTCGTCTGATGCAGATTTTTTGTATGTATGAAAGATTTTAAGTTATATTTGCAAAAAATAATGGGGCTACTCTTCAAGGATTTTTCAAAAGCAGTATATAGGAATATATTATGTGCTGGCTGACAGCGAAATGGCTCAAAACGGCTTTGCCAGTCTTCGCGAAAGTCGTCAGTCTTGACTGACAAAGACTGCTTCAGGCTGACAAATGTTCATGCAATAATTGGTTGAACAAGGATGGAAATAGGATGAAAAATAAGCTTTCGAACTGACAGGTTTCAAAAGATTTGGTGAAGTCTGGCTTTGCATTTGGCAGAATTGTATGAACATGTCCCTTGGAAAAGATAGAAGTTGGCATTTCCAAACAGTGTAGGTTTAGATCGCCCTATCCAACTGCTGTCTGATCAGGATCTTGACAAGTTGAAAGAATCTTCTAACAAGCTTATGTTAGTAATAATTTATGTAGTAGTGTAGATATTGATCAGATTGTGAGGATGCACACACTGATCTGGTTATACTGTTCACAAAAGACAAATTGCTTCTCTTCCCAAAAAATAGGCATAATTATGATGAATTAATATTTCATGCAATAAGCTCTACCAAATGAGAGAAGCAAAACCAGACAAAACAGTAACAATGTCCCTTTACTTAAATACAAACATCTTTTGAAATATTTTAAATATCAGGCGAGCAGTTAACACTATCTATACCTAACACAAATGATATCTTGCATCTTTGCAGCAGACAAATTTTGAAAACTTTGTACAAAAAGAAAAAAAATCACATTTTCTCACAATATTTTAACCATGTATCAAAACTCTACACCAAATTTCAATGTTTTCCTTCAAATGTTTTTCAGCAGACGAGACTCAATATCATATGATGGTATAGATTTAATATCTTGTTCATTTTTCAGATAAACAAAGAGCTGAAATGGTTTTGCTATCATAGATTGTCTGAGATTTCCATCTGTCTTAGTCTCATCCAAATGTTAATGACACTTATGGAACATAATACTTTACAAATAAATACTTTTCTGACTGATAAAAATATCATTCCATGTTGCTTGAGAAAAAAAAAAGGAAACAAACAAACAGGTTTTTTTTTTGCCTGAATATAGCCATGTCTCAATTTAACCTTGTTTCATTTCTTTCTTTCATATAGTGAAAATTGTACTTAACCCTTTAACACATATAGACGCTTTCCAACATCTCTGCAGCAATCGACTTTTGAAAACATTGTGACAAAAGAAGAAATTGCTCAAAACAAGCAATATAGAAATTTTCCATCATTTTGCCTAGATGTTTTCAAAGCCATCTGCTGCAGACTTGCTGTCATCGTCGGACAACCACGGTTGTTGACTCTGCTATGCTCTTATAAAACCTGTGGGTTTTTTCACTGTTATTTCGCCGTTTTGACAGAACAGGATAGAATTCACATAAACTAATCAAAATGATTTTACATTTCCGAAACCTTCCTACGTGGAGACACATAGTAAACTGGCATCCTGTTTATTGTCTCTAAAAACTAAACATTACAGAAGTTTGGAATCAAAACGGTGAAAAGGCAGTGAATGTTAGAGCATAACGATTCAACAACAGTGAGTGTCCGACGATCCTTTGCTGTATGTGTGGGAGAGGGTTGATCCTTATCCTGGTAAATTCCTGGTATCCTCAACATTGTCCATAAACAGGTTTTTGACCATAAATAGCATTGTCAATTTACAATTGAAAAGCAAGCAATGTAGACTGAAGGAATGTTCAGCCAGTCCTAAGGTCCATGTTGGTTGCAAATTCCGTCTTATGGGCAAGATAAGTGATTATTGCTATAAGATGTTTATAACAGGATATGGTTTAACCCTTTCCCTCATATAGACGCTTTCTGACGCCTCTGCAGCAGACGGCTTTTTGAAAACATAGTGGCAAAAGAAGAAATTGCACAGAACGTGCAATTTCTCCTTTTGTCACAATGTTTTCCACTTTTAGTGATAGGTTATCCATTCAATTATAGAGATTTTCTATCTTTTGACAAAATATGTTCAAAGTCGTCTGCTGCAGAATTGTCGTATGAGGGAAAGGGTTAAACCTTTCCCACACACTACAAAACTGGATTAGACAACTAAGAACACATCTTGGGAAATACATGTATGTGTAAAATCCCTATACGGGAAATTATAATTATTGAGTAGAGTTAAAAACATATTCACATTAAGGACAAAAGGAAAAATTTCAATTTCTCATTTTTACACAATGTTTTTTTAAGTCTTCTGCTGCAGATGCATCAAAATGCATCTATATATGGGAAGAGTTAGTTAAGCTTCTTATAAAAACAATCTCGTACAAAAGTGTATCTCTTTAACCCTTTCCCACATTCAACAAATCAGAGATAACTCTGGCAACAATATTGAAAATCTTAATAAATGAAAGTTTAATATTATTACAAAGGAGTAGAAACTATTGTAGAAATGGAATAAAATGCTCACTATGAGTAATTTATCCTTTTGCCACAATGTTTTCAAAAGTTACTTGTTGCAGATGCATCAAAATATGTCTGTATGAAGGAAAGGATTAAAGAACCAACTTACATGTATGTCATCACTCTGTAACAGGGGATTTTTTTGTGGACAAGGGAAAAGGCATATTCAGAGCAATTTCTGAATTTTCAATAATGTATTCTATGTCCTTTTTTCCTTTTTTTTTTTTTTATATTGGGGTTTTAAGCGGTTTTCAACATTATTTCAGTTATATCACGGCGACAGTACACTTATTCATGATCCCTGGGTAAACAAACCAGTACTAGGCTAGAAATTTTCATTTTTATACGAGAATTTTAATTACTCTTAGTTGAGATGCCATTTTCTTCCTAATATTTTTATCATTAAAAAGTTCAAGTAATGTTATGTATTAAAGCATGATGAGAGAGAGTTTGGCTTTATGAGGGCAGAAGACGCGGCCAAATTCTCACCTACATGTAATACAAAGCTTATGTTTTTTATTTATTTTTTAAGAATTGAAACTTCTCAGTGTTGTCCAGTGCAAGGGTAAACAATCCAAGAGAAGCAAACTTTGAAATGTGGAAAATTTATAGAGTTGAAAACATTTCAGGAAAAAAGAAAACTTATTTTGAGTAAAATGTTTTCAAAAGGCATCACATGTTGCCTGTATCATGGAAAAGGTTAACCCTTTCCCACATACAACAAATATGCAGCAGACAACATTGAAAACATTTTTTCAAAAATATAGTAAGTCTCTTTAAATTAAATTTTAATAATTAAACAGAGTTGAAAACAATGTAGCAAAAGTCATCCACTGCATTGCAGAGGCAACAAGAAGTGTCTGCAGTTGGAATAGGGTTAATGTATGAAGCCTCGAATCTACCTGTATTTCTGGTAATCTTCAGCAGCAAAAATCAAACTATCATAGTCTTTTTTGTCTTGATCTCTGCTAAGAATTTTGTAGGCTTCTTGTACCTTGATGAAGTCATCGTTGTCTCCATTGTCCAGCTTGTCTGACTTGTCTGGATGTAACTACAAGATAAGATACTCAATATTAACCCTTTCTGATGCCTCTGCAGCAGACGGCTATTTGAAAACATAGTGACAAAAGAAGAAATTGCACAAAACGTGCAATTTCTCCTTTTGCCACAATGTTTTCCACTTTTAGTCATAAGTTATCCATTCAATTATAAAGATTTCCTATTTTTTGGCAAAACATGTTCAAAGTTGTCTGCTGCAGAATTGTCGTATGAGGAAAAGGGTTAACAGCCGAGCCCCGGAAGCTCAGTCGGTAGCGACACAGGTTGTCAATCCAGGAGATGTGAGTTTGATCCCCAGCTTGGCCTACGTTTGACAAATGTCACTGTGGCCAGGGTCATTTATCTTCCACCTATGGGTTAACAGTCTATGTGGAAAAGCAGCCAGTTGCTTGGAAAGTATGTTGTGTGTAGTACTGGTGTGAGAAAGTCTGGAAGCAAATGAATAGGTGAACTGGCTGCCCTAAAATGACTGAAAAATTGTTGAAACCGGCTTTAAACCCAAATCAATCAATTAATCAATATTTATTGAATGGGAGTTTAGTTATATCATGGCGTTTCCCGGGGAAAATTACCAGTTCCACCAGCATTATTTATCCTGACATCGTTGCATCAGTTGTAACAACATGTATAGTGTGGAAGATTAGATTATTCATGCAACAAAATAAAGCCATCTTAGATTTTTAAATTAATGCCAGCTAAGATTAAACTCTTTATAGCCATATAAGGTTGGTTGTTTGCCATAACCCTTCAGCCAGACTTTCATGATGCATGTTTAACTAGAAGGCAAGAGAAGATTCTAATCAGACAGAGGCACAGGAAGCTCTTAGCTGGTCGCTTATTCAAAAAGGTCAGTTTTCCCTTGATCAGATTAAATCATTCAATATAGAAACAACATTTGATGACTTGATATACATGTAATAGCACTTTCGTGAGTAAAATAAGCAAGAAAAACAAGCATTTCCCATTCCTACTTTATTTTCTAATATTTCCCCGATATTTAAATGTTCAACAATTATTAAAAACAATCTTTGAAAAGGAATCTGTGCAAATGAGTAATCACTCCTTTCTTTACAATGGTATTTCTCTGTCTCAATTAAAATATATATATTCTTATAGATGTGGAAACTTTCATTTCATTTCTTTTAAAGGTTTCTATTTGAACAGATTTGAAAATATAACATTTATGATAGTTATTAAGTTGCAGGGTTTTCAAAATTAACCAATTGCCGATCAAAATCATCTGTTAAAATCACTTTTTGATCAGTTAGTTTTGCTCCCCTTGACCTGACCCCGAGCCTGAGCGGTTACTTTTCTCATTTGATCTGTTATAACAAAATATTTTGACAACCCTGAAGTTGTAAAGTTGAAACAAATTATGAGAGCAGTTAAGATGGTTTTTCAAATGCTTTCAATTTCAACAATTTAGGGGTTATTGTAATGTAAAAGTTAAAAACAGTTACCTCTTTTGTCATTTTGATGTAAGCATTCTTGATTTCAACTGCAGTTGCACTGCGTGATACCCCTAACACATCATAATGTGTTGACACTGCTTTATGTTTCAAACTGAAATTTGGAGGAAGGTATAACAATTAGGCCTTGTCTGTTGAAGTATTATACATTAAACTACTATAGAAAATCACAGTGAATTCATTAAAATTATTTAATAGAATTGAAAACATGGTGGCGAAAGAAGAAATCATTCATTATGCACAATTTTCTCCTTTTGCAACATGTTTTTAATGCTGCACATTCATCAAACATCTAATGATAAAACTTTAAGGTATCTTTCTTTAAGTCTTCAATTTTTTTTTTTTTTCCATTTGACCAGGGACGTAGATAATTTTATCTATGTCCCTAATTTACTGAAAAGTTATCTATATGTCCAACCTGAAAAAATATTTTTCTTTTTTAAACCAACAAAAACACAGAAAATCATATCTTATAAAATGATAAGATAGGGTTAAGTGAAACTATGGAATGCCAATTTCATAACAAAATTCAGAAAATTTGTAGCTTTTTATGATATAATTCTCGTCTGGGACACATGCTGGACCAACTTCTTTCAGTTTTCAAAACTAGTTTTTGAAGAAAAAAAGTATCCTAAATATGATCCCCCTACACAGAAAATATTTTATGGGGTACTGATGACTTGAAAGAGACAAACATTTTGAAATGCAAGTCTGTGGTTATATGATTCAATTACTGGTACCAATAAGATCCCCGCAAGCTGATGCAATTCCAAATTGCAATATTTCATCCAGTATGTGTTGTAAACAGTCCCATTAAAATGATGAATAAAGTAGAGTTCAGTTGTGGCCCTCAGGTAAACAGTAGTCATAGGATGATGGATAACTGATCCAAGTTTCAAAGACATAGCTTGTAAAGTTAAGGTGAAAATGGACATAAAAAAAAATTACCAAAAAATCTCAGTTCAAAAACTGCCATAATAGAGACACACAAGATTTTCCAAGTAAAAAATAGATTTCTCTTATAAACTAAACTGATTAAAGTCATAAAAATCATATTACCATTGTTGTATTAAAATCGATCTGTTATATAAAATTCTGCATCTCTTGAATGCAGATAAAGCTGCCATGTCGTCCAACACTGAGATCTGTGCATTGATTTTTTTCTAAGTCTCACTCACTCTCTTGACCATCCCCTTAAAAGATCCTACTGATAATATATATAGAAAATTTCAAATATTAGTGTATTATAACCTTTTCCCGCATTCAACTTTGGAAATACATGTATCAAGGCAAATTGATAAGCATGGAAAATTTCTCTAAATTTCATTATTGAAATATGTTCAACTTCAATTATCAATAAATTTCAAAATCAATTTCTCTTGAAGCCACGTCTTCAAAAGTCTATTGAATTCAGGTCATAATTTATCATATTCTTAAGGGTGTGAAAAGGGTTAAACCAGTGTTTTCTCCAGCCCAAAATATTTTAAGGGTCATATATGAACCCCTACTTGGAATTTAGGGGGTCATTTTCAAATTTTGAGGGTCACATGGTTTTCATCAATTTAAGAAAAAATATTCTAGTTTGTCTTTTAATCACAACTTGCGATGAGAGTTAATGTGTAGAACATGATGACTAGACTTAGAAATTAATTGAAAGTTTCTATTCACATCAGTCATCATCACATAGAAGTCATCTATCAAGTATAGCAAGTGATTGCAATCAGCTGGCACCCGAGGGAAATCATTTTAAAAACTTGCTGCTTAACACAATACCCATGTCGTGTTTGGATTTCCCTTTAGTTTTGCTAAGTTCACATTAAATAGCCTATATGTAAGTATGTTACGATGGAACTAATATTTACATTAGTTATAGTAAATGCGATATTTAAGTATTCATTCCATCAGTTTATGTACCGTACACACTACCTGTCATGACTATCAAATACCGTTTACTTCACTTTGAAAAAATAATATATTCTTCTACTTAACTACTTTTTGCATATATAGGTTCTATAAGACAATATAATGTTTTTTAGGGTAATAGGAATATAATGACTAGGAGATTTTTTAGTGGACATATAGTTATGTATCAATATCCAAACTTAAAGTCTAGCTGCCAGAAAATACTAATTAACCTCTTTCTAACTCACTTTGTCCATTTTGCGTTTGTAGCTGTGGGTCGAATAACAAAGCATAAACCAAAATTGCAGCATTTCAATAATGATTTGTGCAATGATTGGCTGTTTATAAATAGCTCACATCATCTATGTTGATCATGTGTTCTTGAAAAAATATATTTTTGTATTTCGATTCAGTGTACGTTGATTTTGATCATTGGTTAAGGTCATATGATTTGAAGCAGTGAATTGAAAGCTAAGCGTTCACCAATTTAAAGTGGATTCGTCCAACAGTCTTATTGTTAACAACCCATTGAATTTACTTTTATCAGTGCGTCATAACAGGCGCGGATTAGAAATTTCTCTGTGTCAATGTCAATATAATAAATTAAGTCAAAAACGCAGGAAACACACTCTCGAAAAAACACTGATTAAAATAGTGTTTATTACTGATTGCATAAAAATTATGAGCAGTTCTAGCTTTAAGAATATGCATTTTACATGTGTAAAGTTTTTTATCCATATGTCCTTTATGACTTAAAAGTTTTTTATCCATTATATATGTGCAATTTTAGACAATTCCTCCAGGAATCCGCCTTGGTTGAGTGGTTAGCGTCGGGGATTGAAACCAGTTGTCCCGGGTTCGATCCCATGTCGCATGGTGGAGTGCCCTGGGGCGAGGCACATTTTCTTGCCTAGTACTGGTTTGTTTAATTAATTAATTGTTTTGTTAAACACAAGTGCGATGGAAAATGGGGACGAATATATCAGTATAAAATATCCGCACTTAATACAGTTTTTAATGACTTCATTTAATACAATGGACATTTATTAAAGAAATATTATTATATTAATATTAAATCTTTGACTGAATAGATAAGAGCGGATGTGATTTAAATCAACCTTGACTTACATAATTTCAACGGATATACTAACGGGAGACAACTCTGTTTCGTGTAAGCTGCACACGATTTGTGTTCGTGTATTAATTGAATAAAACTTTGAAGGTTTCTTTGTCAAGTTTTGATTCAAAGTTCCTTTTTCGTGCAAATAAATTAAATAATTGTTTTAAATTCACATAAACACCAAAAATCGATATCAAAATAATTTATCTTGCGATAAGGTTGTTTTTATTCTAAATGTTTTATTCACTCGATATACATAACTAATTTCAAAATCGAATGTACCTATGCTTCGATAGTGAAGTTATGAAAGGTCAAGAATAAATAAAAAACAAATACATTTAAGAGGACAGGGTTGGACTTTCGAAACATATCGTTTTAATCATTTTACAAAGGTACGCATAACATTCTTCAAACAGATTAAACATAATTCATCATGATTATTGATCATATTCATAACTTGATTTCAATACAGTATGCCCCCATCACACTTCGTGGGGAGCCAGTAACTTCATACCCTATTAATTTTGTACCCGGTAATTTCGTACCCTAGCGTCAGTTATTTTGTAACCGCCAATAAGTTAGTTAAATTAATTCGAATCATATTATATATGTTTACTAAATGCATTTCAAAATATTTGGTGGTATTTTACATGATACAAAATATTTTTTAATGATTTTTATGTCATTTCGTAATGCACCAGTCAATTGTAACCACAGCCCCCCAGGTCTGGGGATATAGCTGGGGAAATTGGCCGTGTTTTTACCTTCCAGGTGGCCCCGCAGTTCCAAGTGAATGCGGTGGTTTTGTTTTCGCGCCGCCCGACCGGGTAGCGTATCTGACTCGTGATCTGGAGGTCACGGGTTCGATACCCGGTTGCCATTCTTTCGGGCGATGTTTTCCATTGTCTCTCACCTCTGATCTATGTGAGAAAGTAGTCTGTGGCTTCGAAAGAATGTTGTGTAATGTACTGGTGTGAGAAAGCCAGGAAAACATGGGTAGGTGCACTGACCGCCGTGATATGACCAAAGCTGTTGAAAGCGGCGTTAAACTCCAAACAAACAAAAAAAACAAACAAATTGTTTTCGCGCCGAAAATAGTGGGGAATGGGCCGTGGCTTTGTGCCGTGAAATATCCGTTCTTTTAACGGGATTTGTCAGCGTTTTAGCCAAGGCCTTACCTAGGATGTCCCCGGGGTGCAGGGGCATTTGGCGGGGATTTTACCAGCAGTTTGTCCCCGCAGGGTGGGATTTTACCTGGGATTGGCAGGACCGAAAGTCAAAGTCCCCGCTATTCCCCGGACCTGGGGGGGCCGTGGTTACAATTGACTGGTGCATAATACATTCCGATAAAAATTAAGGTTTTTTGCACAAAAAAATGATTAATTTGTGCCTGCGTTCTTATTTATTACACTCTCATGTTTGGCCAAATGTGTTGGCTTATATCCTATTTTCATTGGCTTAAGTTTTGTTTTCTATTAGTGTTAAGTTTAAAGTATCACATACATCATGTTTAATTATTTTGTCTAATATTCTCGTTCAAGTCGTTGTTTATGTTTCAATGTCACTTTTTATTAATTCATCATTTACATTTCAAATATCACATGCAATTATATTATTTGCCACAATCATGTAGTTCATATTCCATCATATAACCTTTTATAACATGAAATGAATATACAAAGTGAAGTTTTAATCTTTAATGTGTTGGATATATTACATATTTAGACGGAACGAATGTTCAAGGTATCAATGGCATAAAGTACACATGTACTAAAACAAGTTACGAGTAACATTTTTCTTGACAAATACAAGATAAGTAGGAATTTATCAAAGGCATATTGTTGGTTACAAAGGTGGTTACAAAATAACTGACAGTCTGACACTAGGGTATGAAATAACTTGCATTTAAAGGGTATAAAATTACCGAAATATACCGGGTACAAAATTACTAGGGTATGAAGTTACTGTATTCCCACTTCGTGCACTTCAATTCCTCCATTATTCATTTAGTCTTGTGAAATTGGTTGGTTTGTTAAATGAAAAAAAGACAGCTAGGGATTTTTCAAGGGAAGTTTGTAGTATTGTGCCACTTGACAAGTTTTTGAGAGGTATAGTAGACTAGAATGCAGAGCATTCTACATTTATGATCATCGGATCCTAAGTCATTCCCACCCTTTTCTCAGGATGGTGACATTGTACTATAAGATCTATTTAGTCCTTCTCTGATTCTTTGACTGAGTGCTAAGGCTATGCTTCAAAAACTTCGGGGACATGAGACTGAGTATACTTGCATAACAAGAAATTATTTTTGTAAACCATATGGTGGACACCTAATTATTTAGCAATGAACAATTTGGCTTCATCTCTGGTAGATCAACAACCATATAGTAATTTTAAGTAATAGACAGCTGGATAAAGGTGGCAACATTGACTGCCCATACAGTCATGGACTTCATGAAAGGCTTTGACAAGGTTGAAGGTACCACACTGCACACTAATAAAATAATAGAAACACAATTATTATAAATTGGGTAAAGGATTTTCTTATGCAAGGTTGTGTGAAATGAAGCATACATGTACCGTTTTGCCAACGACAAACAATTTTATATGTTTGACACAATGAATGCTTCAAGAAGAACTGGACAGACTAAAATAATGGTTAGAGACTTGGCTATTAAAATTCCATCCTTATAAATGTAGCATCCTAATTCCTGTCAGAAAATTAGATTTTCAAACTAATAACAAACAAATAACCACCCTTATGACAATATCAGGCAGGAAGTCAAACTACAGAGATCGGAAGCAGAAAAAGACATAAAAGTTATAATGATGACCAATTTACATTCTAAACTTACATCAAGACAAAAGTTTATAAAGCATTATAATGGAGTTATCAGAAGAGCTATCCTTGAAGTATTTATTCCAAGCATTTTTATGGCCTCACCTTGAATTCGCAGCAGCAGTATGGTCAACATATAAAAATACAGATTTGTTATAGAACATTTGAGAATGTACACTGTACATTCTCAAATGTTCTATAAAAAAATCTGTACTACAGAGAAGAGCAACAAGAAAAATACTCGATCTTAAAAGACTGGGTTATAGCGAGAGATTGAAAACCCTAAAATGCCAACCCTGAAAGAGGGGATATAATAGAAACATTCAAAATAATAATGGGCATCTATGACGAAGAAGTAACAACAGCAATGTTTGAATTTGAATCCAAAAGTGTAACCAGAGGTACTGTATAAGTCTATAAACTAAAAAAAAGCTAATGTAGACTGCACATAAATGAGTACTCTTTTTCAAACAGAGTTCTGGGAAATTCAAGCAGTGAAATATGAATATATACCACAAATTTAATTACAGTATATCTAATATATATAATAAGCGCAAATTTCACATCAAAAAGCTCTACAGCTCTTAATAGATGAAGATACAGAGATGGTTATCAGGCTGTTAAAACCAATCTTTGATCTGTTAGTTTCACTACCCTTGCACCCTAACCAAGGCTTTGCCCTTGACCTGACCCCCAGCCTGATTGGTTACTTTTCTCATTATACCCCCAGATACGTAGTATATGGGGGCTATATAGGAGTCACGCTTGTCGGTCGGTCCGTTGGTCTGGACATTTCTTGTGAACACTATTTCTCCGCAACCCTTGGTCAGAATTCAATATAACTTCACAAGAATTATTGATACCAAGCCTAGTTGTGCATATTGTCGGCGTGTTGCACTGGAATTATTTTTAAATGAGTTATGGCCCCTTGAATATCTCATACATAGTTGGTCAGAATTCAATATAACTTCACAAGAATGATTGATACCAAGCCTAGTTGTGCATATTGTTGGCGTGTTAGTTTTAAATAAGTTATGGCCCCTTGACTTTCTCATACATATGTATATTGTCAGGCACCAGCTGGGGATATTCATCACCTTCAGTGATATTTCTAGTTTGATCTGTTTACAGTTATAACAAAACATCTTGACAACCCTGGGTTATAGTGGCAAACTTGCCAGCGTCCATAATTGTTCCTTAAGTATGAGAACAACTGTGACCAAGTTCTAATCCAAGACACTCACAGTCTCAGGAGGTCCCAGTTTGCAATACGTTGATTTGCTGAACTTTTCTCCTTACAACAAATCTGCAGTAAACAATTTCAAAAATATGGAAAAAGAGTCTTGCGACTATAATTTCTGCTGCAGATGTGTCTTAGTGTGAGAAAGGGTTAATTTAGGTTCATTCATTCTAATCCGGGTGTCAAAATTATCATTTGTAATTCCTATCTCCAAGCTTAGGTTGTGCCAAATATTTTAAGATTGTTGCAATTGGTACTCACTATAGTATACATAACCCTCTGTGTCACATCTGATAGAGTATTACAAGTACTAGTTATAATTGAAATATCCCTGACAAATCTAGACATAGAGCAAGTAAGAGAGAGGTCTGTTTTACTAGATGCTATTGTATTTTTATGTCAAAAATACATTACCAGTCATTTAATACCTGATATATAATCTCAACACCGTTAATTCATCCAGAAAAGAAGCTCGCGCAGCCACGCATAGCCCTCACGCGTGTGTGATACACACGGCCGCCGGTAATACTGGCGCACGGGCCATGTGACCCCCACTTTTTAATTTCTGGACACACCGAACTGACAGCTAAGAATTTATTTCATTTTTATATTTTATTTCTTGGTCTGTTTAAGGCATTCGCCTTAAACAAGTTATTTTCATTCAGTTATTCAACTACATTAACAACCTAACAACATAATTGTGTAAATTATTAATTGTAATTAAGTTGTTTTTTTGTGAACACAACTAACTGAGAAGTCACGGGTGGGTTACCCCACCCACTATTTCAGTTACGTATCGGGTGCGGTAATGGCCATTCATTCTTTCAACGGTTATAGTTACACCGACCCTATTAGCGATAATATATTATTATCGCCTTGTATTACATTATGTATATTAATTAAACATGAACAATTTTGGAAAATATTTGTAAATTTTTTTTCATTGAAATACGTTCCGTGATCAACGGGTATAGTAGAAAATAAAAAATAGAAAAAATTATATTTTTTGTTGAATCGTATAAATTGTTTTGTTTCATATATATTCTATGTCACATAGTGGTGATCAGAGGCGTGACTCATAACGGCTGTATGAGACACGCGTCTGTCCTGTTTTGCGTTCACTAAGTACACACAGGATTCACCCTGTGAGTACTTCTCTTCCTGGCCTGCTTCCATTTGGAAACAGTCTGGGTTGAGGAGGACTCACAAAAGCTGGAAGAGTAAGAAGACCCCTAAAAAGGTTTCTCTTAGCTCTACGAGTGAAGCGGAGTTTGAGGGGTTCTCCCAACAATCAGACTCCGCGGCTGTGTTGAGTGAGCAGAAGATCAGAGCTGTTCCTTCTTCACTCCGCACAACCGCTCAGAGGTCCAGATAAGGAGGTGTATCAGCTATTTTCCCCACAAATTCCCTCTTAGGAAACAAACCCTATGCTGTGGGTTCCCAATACCCACAGCATAGGGTAAGAGGGTCAAATGAGGATTTTAGACATGCAAACGCCCCTTATCTGGAGCTCTGACCGCTCCCCCTCAGCTTCGGCTGGTCCTTCGCGGGACATGGAGGAGCGGATGGCAGCGGCTGATGTCTGTTATTCCGTCGGGAAACAAAGGCCTTCGGGCCAGAAACCGTACGGACACAGTGATGGTTGGCCTCAAGAGTGAGCAACCGTCTGCTGAACGACATTTTCTGACGCCAGGTGTTGGGGCTGACCCTTCGGGAGACGCCATGGGTCAATCAGAGGGAAACCTCACTGATTGGCCACCTCTAACACCACACTCTGCAGTAAGCAGTCTTCGGACGCTTACAGAGTGCCAAATTATAATGTCTGCGGACAGAATTCTTTGGAGACCGGTGATAGAGCAGCTTCACAACTGCCTATCATTAGTCAACCGGGTAATGCTTGCGAGCAAAACCTATATGACTCCGGGTAACCGGGTACCGGGCAACCAGTCAGTCATTTCGCCTAGGCGCGACCAGTCGCCGGGCAAACCCGGCAGTCATTTAGCGAGGACGCGACCGGTCAGTCATTAAGCCATGACGCAACCGGGCAGTCAGTTTAACATGACGCGACCGGGCAGTGGGCAGTCAAGGTAACGAGCAGTCATTAAGCCAAGACGCGACCGGTCAACCGGGCTCCGTGCTTCACGACCGAATTGATACTAGTATCACTCGTTCTTTGCACAACCGGTCTATACGGATATTCAAAACACTGGTCATTACGCACCAGGCTCAGATATCCAACCGTCTAACATCGGTTATAAGGAGTACAGGACAGATAAATCTTTCCTTTCTCCAAGGGGAACAGTGTTCTTCTGTAGGGATTACACTCCTCAAAAGAATGAGAATAGAAGAGTACGGATATTCAAAACACTGGTCATTACACACCAGGCTCAGATATCCAGTTATAGGGAGTACAGGACAGAGAAATCTTTCCGTTTCTCCAAGGGGAACATTGTACTTCTCTAGAGATTACACTCCTTCCCCGATACAAAGCTCCGTTTCAAAAGATGTAACGGATCGGTGATAGGCGGGTTAACCAAGCCTACCGGGATCAGCAATACCCACCTTATGGGAATTCACTGTTCCCGGAAGGACACCTTTCGAAGAGGCAGTCCTTAGAAGGCAAACCCCGATCGGAATAACTCAGGTTTTCCGTGAAAGGGAGGTCGAGACCGTCCCATACGGTTAATTCGGCCCCGACGATCGATCCAGTGCGACCTCTCTCTCTACTGCGGAGAGAGGAGGTTCATATCACACGATCGACACCTTAACACAACAATAAAGTACACAAAGATTGAATATTATTTTCAATCCCTTCTCTTACTTTTATAAGACTGTTGTGTCTTTCAGTTGAAAGACGGATTAGAGTCAAGCATCGTAGGGCTGGACACTCTCCCACCTCCTCGTCTGACGGGCGGGGGGGGCAGTCCCCTTCAGATTACGAGCCGGCTGTAGAGCGTTGACCTCTACAGCAGAACATTAAGGAAGTACTTAGGGTGGTGCCTAATACTTTATGCCCAAAGGTTGACGCTAAAACGTCGTTTAAACCTGTAATGATTTCGAGCAAAACCTACACTCTGCAGTACAGCAGTCTTCGGACTTCTACAGAGTGCCAAGTTATAATGTCTGAAGTTTTTGGAGACTGGTGATAGAGCAGCCTCACATCAGCCTATCATTAGTCAACCGGGCAGTCCCCTTCAGATTACGAGCCGGCTGTAGAGCGTTGACCTCTACAGCAGAACATTAAGGAAGTACTTAGGGTGGTGCCTAATACTTTATGCCCGAAGGTTGACGCTAAAACGTCGTTTAAACCTGTAATGATTTCGAGCAAAACCTACACTCTGCAGTACAGCAGTCTTCGGACTTCTACAGAGTGCCAAGTTATATGTCTGAAGTTTTTGGAGACTGGTGATAGAGCAGCCTCACATCAGCCTATCATTAGTCAACCGGTCAGTAATGATCAGAGGGAGCTACCATTACTGAACGTACCCAGTGCTGGGTAACGAGCAGTCGTTAAGTCAAGTTGACTCCAACCGTTTTATGACATAACCATTGACATTGGACAACCGGGTGTTTTTGAACACAGCCAAGTGAAATCTCCTTCGCAGAGTTGTCGTTCCTTACACTCATATGAATGTAATGAGTCGATAGTGCTAGAGAATGAGTCAAATGCCTACCGAGTACTCAATTAATCACTGGGCATAAACGGTTGTCGCGTGAACGTTCACAGGGCAGTCAAACTCTTAACTGGGCATAAACGGTTACCGGGCAAACGGTCACCGTGAAAACAAAAATTCTACTATGAATTCTTCGGAATTCTACAGTATTCCAATTGACAAATGTCCTCGGACACAGTCATTTGGAGACCGGGCAATGTCTTTAGACATAGCCAGTAAGGCACCGGTCAAACGGGTAATGTCTTAGGACATAACCTTTCGGCAGTCAATCGGGCAGTATGCTGGGACATAGCCGATTAAACAGTCGGCCATCGGGTTAGGGGAGTACCGGTCAAATAGTTATGTCGGTCCCCAGGGAGGAGAGAGTGCGTCTCTAGGGTCTACACTCCTCCCAAGTAATACCCATCGTACCAATTGTTGGGACGAGTCGATGTCCGACGGTATTACAAGGGAGAGATTCAGTTGATTTCATAAATCAATCCCCTATGCTGGCCTACCGGGATCAACCTTTCCCAGAGGATAGTCACTCTGTGAACTCTCTCATACGTGAGCTCGGACCGACGGTTGATTCCATGCGATCTCATTCTTCTTCGGAAAAGGGATCAATTCCTCGATCATGACTCCTTCATAGGATTCCTCCCACCAATGGGCTAAGTTCTGTGGAAAAGTAGCCAGTTGCTTGGGAAGATTGTTGTGTGGAGTACTGGTGTGAAAAAACCAGGAAATACATGAGTAGGTGAACTGGCCGCCGTGATATAACTGAGAATTGTTAAAACGGCATTAAACCACAATCAATTGATCATAGAATTCCTCCATGTCGAATCGGACACTGACATTCCGGTCCAGAACCGGCTTTAGTCAATCCGCACGTCGTCGGGTAAAACCCACGACCCCGTTTTGTCTGACGAATAAGAGACATATCGGGTTCAGTGCTCCATCGGATGATTAACAATTTAGAGCTGGACTCTAAATAAACTATCATTAGTGGAAAGTTACTGCATTCACTGCGTCCATAGGCGCATCTCGGCGTATGCGGCAACATTGTTCACAGGGACAGAACGTACAGCGACTTCTGCAAAGGCATTCTTAGAAGCCCAACCTGTGAAGACACAAGAGACAGGCTAAGTTCGAGCCTAGCTTTCTGCTTCCGCTGGCCCTGCCTTATCAAAGCCCCGTTACGGGAGCAAAGTTGGCTTACAACCAAGTAGAGCACTGGCCCTAATCCGCGGCTATAGGGAAGCGCTCCTCTCTATTAAGCTAACAGGAATGCCATGGAGTGGGTATCAACCTTCCATTCGGTGGTTTCTACAACCGTCTTTCTTCTGGTTCCTAAGAAGACAGCCGGTGAAGACCGGAATAAGACTTATCGACTCAGATTGCGTCTAGTTCGGTCGAGTAATAAAATGGAACGTTCCGTTTTATCAAGAACGCAATCCGGAACGGCGGTCTGAGCGATTCTTAGACCTAACAGACGCCTGTTACCACGTACCGGTTGCTTTTTCATCGAGGAATGACCGTCGATTCATTGTAAACGGGGAAGTGTTCCTGTCAAACACTTCACTTCGATTACCTGCGTTTAGAATTTATTCCCAAAACGGGCAAGTCGGATCTATTCCCCTCAAGAGACTCGTTGTAGGACGTTTCTCGTTGAGCTGGCCCTTCGGACAGATTCGATTCGCTGTTACAGAATCCGATTCCCATGTCCTGGATAAGGATCAGTAATTAAGGGAAACGGCCCGATACATGCTTCACACCACACCCGAATTGTTTACAGTTCGGGGCAGTGTGTTAAATACTCATTACAGTACAACTAGGACATGTACATGATCAATAGAAGAGACAGTAGTCCTTCGTTTGGCAATAATAATTACTCCCTGAATTGCCCCCATAATTCAAATGAGTCAACTTCCGGTGTCGTTATTCTCTTCCTGACAATGACTTTAGAAACACAGTATTGGCCCAGAGATCGTAGTTCAACGTTCTTCTGGCCTTCCTATCGACATAACCGTTACATCTTCCTTAGAAGTAGACAGTTCTTACCGATTGGTGTTTTTTAAGGTACGTCAATCAGTAATTTATGCTTACATATGTTGCCGACCTCTCGCATTAAAGATTTGGCGTTGAACACAACAATTATCTTTCGATGCTCCAATGCGCTTAACTTCAAAGTTCAGATCCATTTCTCTCCAAACTTTTACGTTCTTCGGAAGCTACCGCTTCTTAAGTTATAAACTGAGACTTAAATTCGTCTTGCTTGGCGAACACTATCAGGGAAGTGAGTTCTTTGCTTTCAGTAGAAACGAATTTCATCAGGTTTTATAGCCGTATGGTTATTCAACCGTTCTTATAAACCTGTATTCCTACTGAGACCAAGTTGCCTTTGGTGCTTCCTAACCCATCACATTTCACAACCTTTCTGTGAACTGTGTTCCCTTAGACATAAACCTGATCTTGTACCCTGTCAAGGGTCTTAAGTTCTATATAAAACATTCGAGGGCTGTAAGAGCCACAGTAGGGGTTATTCAACCTCTGGTAGGAGAAGGATATGTCAGCAGCGTATTCAAACACTGGATATCCTATTCCTTTAATTAGTAATAAGATCCTTCTGATAAAGTCTTAAAACGTTTCAATCAGAAATTATTTCTCTCTGGACACACAAGTGGACTCTCAGCGAGTACTTACCTAATTAATACACAAATTACTAAATACATAAACAGTTGTGTTTATATTTAGTAGTACCGTAGGTACTCTTACCAAGTGCTACGATTTCTCGGGACCGGCATTGTGTTGGACGATCCTCCCGACCGATGCTTCAAAGTCATCAGGTATTAAATGACTGGTAATGTATTTTTGACATAAAAATGAAGTTTTTTGAAGTAAAACATATTTTTATTAGAAAATACTTACCAGTCATTTCAGATTCCCGCCTCCCAACCCCGCGTCGTCACCCAACACTAAACGCTGCAAGTTAACGGTGAAATTAAAAGTGGGGGTCACATGGCCCGTGCGCCGGTATTACCGGCGGCCGTGTGTATCACACACGCGTGAGGGCTATGCGTGGCTGCGCGAGCTTCTTTTCTGGATGAATTAACGGTGTTGAGATTATATATCAGGTATTAAATGACTGGTAAGTATTTTCTAATAAAAATATGTTTTACTTTAAAAAACTTCATGTTTATGAGGATTTTTACATTATCCCTTTCCCTCATATAGACACTTTCTGACGCCTCTGTAGCAGACAGCTTTTTGAAAACATAGTTACAAAAAAGTCTCCTTTTGCCACAATGTTTTCCACTTTTTGTCATAGGTTATCCATTCAATTATGGAGATTTTCTATGTTTTGACAAAATACTTTCAAAGTCGTCTGCTGCAGAATTATCGTATGAGGGAAAGGGTTAAACTGAATTGCCTTCCTACTGATTAGAGAGTAAACCTTTGGGATAGCCCCTGAGGCCTTGCAAAACATCTCACAATTATCATAAATAGATTTCTGAATGGATTTCCAGATAAATAAAAGATGATTTCTGACAATTTTCCCATACAGACGCTTTCTGAAGTCTCTGCAGAAGAAAGCTTTTGAAGACATTGTTGCAAATTGAAAGGAGAAATTGCTCATCAAGAGGAATTCTTTACTTTTGCCAATGTGTTTTCAAGTTTATTCATTATTCAATACATGTTCTTTCATAAATCGACTGCTGTAGATTTGTTGTATGTTGGGAAGGATTAAAAACTGTTAATAAAAAACACATCAGATGATAGTTAAAATGTGTTGATTGTTCTTCTCTTTTACAGATGTGACTATATAATCTACATGCAGGGGTTACCATCTTGATGAAGTGGAGCGTGCAGATAGAGCATGCATAATTTGAAAAATATATACAGAGGGGGTCTTGGTGGACATGTTTGTTTTCAGTGTAGACGGTAATGTAATATTTGGTCTTTTATAATTATTAATTATAAATCCTTTACAGAATAACGCATGAACATCAACATTTCCACAAACTCAATGGTTTATAGTGAGATCACAAGAATAACTTCTCTTATAAATTCACAAAATCTGTGAAATTTTCTAATACTATTAAAGATGTTTTAGCAATTCAGTACTTTCCCCTTTCCCAAAAACAATTTGTATAGTCTTTTTGATGCAGAGGTACTTGTGTATCCTATTTCATTGTATATATTCTTGTGGCATCCCATTTTATTTTAACATACAGGACTGAAGACCAAGGACAAAAGTTCTAGTTTTTATACGCCCGTTTTGAAAAAACGGATCGTATTATAGTTTTACCTGCGGCGGGCGGGCGGCGTCCAGTATGTTGTCAGCTCAATAACTTTAGAAGCCTTTGTCCAATCATCACCAAATTTAGTCAGAATGTGTATTGGGATAATATCTCGGACAAGTTCGATAACTAGCCATATCGCTTTAGTCAATCAAGAGTTATTGCCCTTTTATTATAGAAATTACCCAAAATTGGTCTTGTCAGCTCAATAACTTTGGGAGCCTTTGTCAAATGATCACCAAATTTGGTCAGAATGTGTATTGGGCTAATATCTCGGACAAGTTCGATAACTAGCCATATCGCTTTAGTTAATCAAGAGTTATTGCCCTTTTATTATAGAAATTACCCAAAATTGGTCTTGTCAGCTCAATAACTTAAGAAGCCTTTGTCCAATCATCACCAAATTTAGTCAGAATGTGTATTGGGATAATATCTCGGACAAGTTTGATAACTAGCCATATCGCTTAAGTCAATCAAGAGTTATCGCCCTTTAATTATAGAAATTACCCAAAATTGGTCTTGTCAGCTCAATAACTTTAGAAGCCTTTGCCCAATCATCACCAAATTTAGTCAGAATGTGTATTGGCATAATATCTCGGACAAGTTTGATAACTAGCCATATCACTTTAGTCAATCAAGGGTTATCGCCCTTCAATTATAGAAATTACCTAAAATTGGTCTTGTCAGCTCAATTACTTTAGGAGCCTTTGCCCAATCATCACCAAATTTGGTCAGAATGTGTATTGGCATAATATCTCGGATAATTTTGATAACTAGCCATATCGCTTTAGTCAATCGAGAGTTATCCCTCTTTAATTATAGAAATTACCTAAAATTGGTCTTGTCAGCTCAATAACTTTGGGAGCTTTTGTCCAATCATCACCAAATTTAGTCAGAATGTGTATTGGCGTAATATCTTGGACAAGTTCGATAACTAGCCATATTGCTCCAGTCGATAGAGAGTTATTGCCCTTTAATTATAGAAATTACCTAAAATTGGTCTTGTCAGCTAAATAACTTGTAAAGCCTTTATCCGATCATCACCAAATTTAGACAATATGTTTATGGGCAGAATATCTTGGTTACGTTTGATAACTTACAACGTTATCTTAGTCTCTACACAATTATGTCCCTCGAAATGGCCAAAACTGTACTAACAGTGTCCGCTCTCTAAGTTTGGCTGACGTACAACCAATTACCACTATACTTGGTCTCAAAAAACAGGACGGGCGTATTTTGTGACATTTGGCGCTCTTGTTCTTCATATTTTCAATAGTTACAATGTATGTCAATCTCTCTTGATATTTTGTATGGGAACAGTCTGTATGAGAACAGTCTCACCTGATATCTCAAGGCTCAATGAGCTTTTAAAAACCAATAATAAAGGTGACCTTATCAACCTTTGTAAATTTATTACCTTTTCCTTTCATAAACGCAACAATGATGTGCTTTGATATATATGTATTGTATGTATGTTGATATGTTTAATTTCCTTTCTTTACCAAACTATACACGATGAAATATAGAAACGTATGTACATGGTATACTTTAGTTTCTGTACGTCTTTGACATTGTTTGGATATGATAATACAATATGTGGCAGCATATGTGTATGTAAATAAAGTGATATGATATGCCATATGTCTTTTACTACATTTTCATCTGCATCGTATAGTTGGCTATTACCTTTTTAAAGCTTCTAATATGACAAAGCAGTTTGTCCTCCAAAACTATATTGAGACCATTCTTTCCTTGATACACACATATATAATTTTTTCTTGTATATTTGTAAATGACCATAAACTTTGTAAAGTTTGAGTCAATAAAATATTCTGAATCTGAATGTACATACACAAAAGTAACACATTTATAAGCAACCAGACGCTGCTTAATTTCTTTAATCTTTCCCACATACAATGAATCTGCAGCAGACGCCATTGAAATTATCAAGTTTAAAATATAGAAAATCTCTATAAATGATAGTATGATAATTGAATAGAGTAAAATCGTTGTGGCAAATAGAGGAATTGCTTTTAATGAGCACTTTCTCCTTTTGGCACAATGGTTTTATAAGTCATCTGCTGCAGAGGTGTCAGAAAGCATCTATATACATGTATATGTGGGAAGGCTTTGTTTTGATCTCTGCAGACTTGTTGTATGTGGGAAAGTGTTAAATGCAAAATACCTTTGCAATTAAGTAAACTATATGGTGTTTGTATTATAGATATGCCAGTGCTAAGACTCACTATGAGGTGCTGGGAGTGTCAAAGACAGCCTCCCAGAAGGAGATAAAGAGTGCCTACATAGATCTTTCAAAAAAGGTATAACTATATCATCTTGTCCTGTATGATCTTAACCTTTCCCTCATACATACACTTTTGGACGCTTCTGTTGCAGACGACTTTTGAAAACATTGTGACAAAAGGAGAAATTGCTCAAAACAAGCAATTTCTCTTTAAGCCATAATGATTTCAACTCTTTTTAATAATAAAACATTTATTTATGAAGAATTTTCATGTTTTGGGAAAAATATTTTCGAAGTCATCTGCTGCAGATTTGTTGTATGTTGAAAAGGGTTAACCCTCATTTAATTAATCTGCTGCAGGCAACTTTGAAAATGTCTAGGCAAATTATGGATCATTTCTTTAAATGAAAGTATTATTATTGAATATAGTTATAATTTATTATAAGCAATTTACCCTTTTGCTGCAATGTTTTCAACTCATTTCAGGCCTTCTTTTTTAGCTCACCTTAGCTTTGCTCAAGGTGAGTTATTGTGATCGCCTTTTGTCCGGTGTCCGGCGTATGTAGTCTGTCGTGCGTCAACTTCTTCTCCTCAGTAACCAGTGGGTCAATTGCGATGAAACTTCACAGAAAGCATCCTTTCAATGACCTCACCAGATTTCCTTAAAATTTTTGGGATCCATGCAGAATTCTGGTTTCCATGGCAACGAAATGAAAAAACTTCAAAATTCTTCTTCTCCCAAACTGGTTGGTAGATTTTCAAATAATTTAGTAGAAATATTTCTTGGATGACCCCCTTTCAAATTCCTTCAAGCCATGTTGATTGGTCAAAAAACATGCCTTATATGGCTATAGTGAAAACTTAAAAAAAAATCTTTTCCGAAAGTGTCAGGCCGATTTTCAAATAATATTGTAGAAATGTTCATTGGATGACCCTCTATCAGATACCTTCAAGCCATGTTGATTGGTCGAAAAACATGGCCACCAGAGGGGTGGGGCTATTTTGCCTTATATGGCTATAGTGAAAACTTAAAAAATCTTCTTCTCCAAAAGTGTCAGGCCGATTTTCAAATAATTTTGTAGAAATGTTCCTAGGGTGACCGTCTATCAGATTCCTTCAAGCTAAGTTGATTGGTCGGAAACTATGGCAGCATATTATTATTATACCCCCAAAAAACAAAGTTTTGGGGGGGTATATAGGAGTCACTGTGTCGGTCGGTCGGTCGGTCGGTCGGTCGGAAGCCATATTTTGTCCGGACCATATCTTAACAATGCAACATAGGATTTGAACGAAACTTCATAGGATGATACAACACATTGAGATGAAGTGCGGTGTACAGGAACCATAACTCTATTTTATCTGAATACAGTGTTATTGCCCTTTGTTACTTTTTCTTGTCCGTAGAATTACTTAATAACTAACAGATGGAATCTAATAAAACTGCATACAATGGTAGAGCATAATGAGAGGAAGTGCAGTGTACAAGAACCATAACTCTAATTTACATAATTACAGAGTTATTGCCCTTTGTTACTTTTTCTTATTCGTAGAGTCTTGTCCGGAGCATAACTTTAAAACAAATTGTTGGAATTTAATAAAACTTCATAGGATGATACAACACATTGAGAGGAAGTGCAGTGTACAGGAACCATAACTCTATTTAATCTAAATACAGAGTTATTGCCCTTTGTTACTTTTTCTTGTCCGGAGAATTACTTAATAACTAACAGATGGAATCTAATAAAACTGCATACAATGGTAGAGCATAATGAGAGGAAGTGCAGTGTACAAGAACCATAACTCTAATTTACATAATTACAGAGTTATTGCCCTTTGTTACTTTTTTTTATTCGTAGAGTCTTGTCCAGAGCATAACTTTAAAACAAATTGTTGGAATTTAATAAAACTTCATAGGATGATACAACACATTGAGAGGAAGTGTGGTGTACAGGAACCATAACTCTATTTAATCTAAATACAGAGTTATTGCCCTTTGTTACTTTTTCTTGTCCGGAGAATTACTTAATAACTAACAGATGGAATCTAATAAAACTGCATACAATGGTAAAGCATAATCAGAGGAAGTGCAGTGTACAAGAGCCATAACTCTAATTTACATAATTACAGAGTTATTGCCCTTTGTTACTCTTTCTTATTCGTAGTATTGTCCAGAGCATAACTTTAAAACAAATTGTTGGAATTTAATAAAACGTCATAGGATGATACAACACATTGAGAGGAAGTGTGGTGTACAGGAACCATAACTCTATTTTATCTAAATACAGAGTTATTGCCCTTTGTTACTTTTTCTTGTCCGTAGAATTACTTAATAACTAATAGATGGAATCTAATAAAACTACATATAATGGTAGAGCATAATCAGAGGAAGTGCAGTGTACAAGAACCATAACTCTAATTTACATAATTACAGAGTTATTGCCCTTTGTTACTTTTTCTTATTCGTAGAGTCTTGTCCAGAGCATAACTTTAAAACAAATTGTTGGAATTTAATAAAACTTCATAGGATGATACAACACATTGAGAGGAAGTGCGGTGTACAGGAACCATAACTCTATTTTATCTAAATACAGAGTTGTTGCCCTTTGTTTCTTTTTCTTGTTAAGTTATGGTGTAGGTCAAGGTGCTGTTTTGGGGGTATTTATCATCTTCAGTGATAGTTCTAGTTTATACCTGTCCGTTGCACATTGGTTATTAAACACTATTGTTTCCTCAGGTATTATCCCTTCTCCACATATAGATGCTTTCAGATGCCTCTTCAGCAGAAGACTTTTGAAAACACTGTGGCAAAGGTGAAAATTGCTCATGATGAGCAATTACACCATTTGCTACAATGTTTTCAACACATCTTGAACTGCCATTTATGGAGATTTTTCACATTTTTGAAAATCTGTCTTTTATGTCGTCTGATACAGATTTGTAGTATGTGGGAAAGGGTTAATAATATATTATATCAGATAAATGGTTAAGAAACAGGATGAAGTCACATTTACACTAAAACTATATGTGAAAACATCCTTTGCTATTTACAACTTGCAAATGCATCTGTAGCAGATCACTTTTCAAAATAATGTGCCAAAGGAAAAAATCCTCATATAGAGAAATGTTTCCTTGGCCAATTTGTTTTCAAAAAATATTTACTACAGAGTACAGTCTCACTAGTCTTAATTGTCAACCATTAAGTTTCTATACAAATGCACCTTCTGATAAAAAAAAAAGCCCAACTATATAACGTTACCTGATACCAGATGGGAGTGCCAGTAAGACCCCAAATTACTAGACGCAGCTTCTATTTATTTTACAGTATCATCCAGACACTGCTGGATCAACTTCAAAGACGAGATTTACGGAGCTAAATGAAGCTTATAGTGTTTTAAATAAAACTTTATCCAGAAAGGAATATGACAATAAAATAGCATATGAATCTGCTTCTAGTTCTAATACTTATCATGGCCACTACAGACCCCCTGGATCAGGGCGGCCTGGATATCCTCCTCCAGGGTCAGGGCAGCCTGGGTATCCTCCCCCAGGATATCAGAGGGATCAGGGCTTTAACAAGTGGAGTAATAATCAACAATATAATCCATATTCCGAGTCTGAAAGAAAACGGTAGGTGTTTTTTTTTCTGTATGAAAATCCTTTTGATAAGAACTGTAAAAAATCTTCGTATCAACGGTTCATTGTAAATTGATTTACGGGAGCATTCGGTTATATCACACAGCCAGTTTGCACCAGTGAACAATATTACTTTGGTTGATTCATGAAGAAGTAACAATTCCAGATGTGCTATATTAACAAATTCTTAATAAAGACAAAAATATACTACATTTTGTGTTTTAATGTAGGAAACAATTTTCAGAAACATTGTAGAAGAAAGAAAAATTATTTGTTTTTAAAACTTGCATTGGCTCAAATTAAGCCCTTTGCCACATGCAGGCAAATGTTGATGCATCTACAGAAGATGACTACTAAAACCATTGTCGCAAATGGTTAAATTGCTCAATAAGAACAATAATTATTTTTGGCGACAATGTCAATGTTTTCAATTTAGCTCAATAATTTCATCATCATTTATGGAGATTTTTTAATAGTTATGACTTGATGTTTTCAAATGTGTCTTCTACAGGGTTATTGTATATAATTGTTAAGGGTTCACATTACACTATATCTGACAGTCTGCAGAAATAAAAAAACGAGGACAAGTTTAAATGTTATCTTATGAAAATGAAGCTGCAGGTAAGAAGGTGTATGTAGATAATGAAGAAAGTTCCCAGCGTTATCATCTAACTTAACCAGATAGTTTTAAAAGCAGTCTACCGCAGAGGGAGGCGTCACAAGTTATCAAAGTTTAGGAAAAGAAAGATAGAAGCAAAACGCTCTAACAAAAAAATACAATCAGTTTTCAACAGGTTTTCAGTGATATTACTGTGTGACAAGATTTATTTGCACGGATTCCTCTAGTTCTACCCATCACAACATTCCTTACAAATTGCTGGGCCACTGGCTACTTATAAATTCCCATACTAACTGACATATGAGCCATTCCGTTAGAAAACCAACATTATGGTCTCTGCGTAATGTATTGACCAAGATCAGTTTGCGCAGGCTAATCCGGGCCGACAAATTCCGTATAAGGGGAATAGAGGTATTGAGTAATGATTTCTGAAATCCACAGGAACAGAAAAGTGTTTGTTAGGGTTAGGCTGATCCGAGTCGATACTTAACGCAGAGTCCACAATGTTGGTTTTCTCACGGAACGGCTCATAATATTATATACCTTATTATTGGAGAAAATTAAGCTAGCGATACAAAACATATGTTAATGTTCATAAATAATGTATCATATGGTTGGATTTGAACTTGTGACCCCTGACAAAGTTTTCTCTGTTGTAAATTAATGATCTGGTACTACACTGTTTCTGAAAAAAGTCAAACTAATAGCTTCGTTATTTACAGTAAACAGCATAAAGGTTAATGAAAAAAATTCTTGTTAAAATGTTATTGCACTTCCTATTGTAATCTGAACTAGCATTTCCATGTCCCTTGGCTTGGTATTTCTTGAACTTTTGTTGCAACTGAATAGGTTGCCTGGAAAGTAATTAGTCATAACACAAATAGTTTGTTAAGGTAAAAGTATGTTAAATTGAAGTCGTGCAGAACCCTACCACATTAATCAAGATTAATGTTGTGCATTCTTTGGTCTGACAAGCACACAGAGTTGCAACTTTTTCGTTGTGTATCATGCACCTTCCCTGATTCAAGTTGCGGTGTTGAAGTACGAAACAAATAAAATGAATGATGATAATTATTATTTAAAAAAACAAAAAAAAAACATTATTTATAATATATACATTTATCTTTACAGACAGTAAAACTTAATAATAATAATTTCCAAGATTTAAGTTTGGAGCCACTACAGATTTGTTCTCTTCCTTACTTTTTTATCCATCTCCCTCATGCAGAAAATCTGCAGCTGACACTTTTGAAAACATCAAGCATAAACATATCTATGAATTAAAGTATATCTATTAGATTGAGGTTAATGCATTGTGGCAAACAGAGAAAAATCTCATTATTTGCAATTTCTTCACAGGTCTGCTGTAAATGCATCGAAATCTGTATGTGGAAAAGGGTTTCATCAAAAATATGAGTTTTTAAGCCTCAGAAACTCGTCAAAGATGTGTCTTGATATATAAACATATAATTTTCATGTGTTAATTGACTGTAAAATAATGACTAGATTTTAGCCAATGTCAGCACTGCCCCATTGTTTCAGTGAACAAGCTATGAGAAATGCCAGAGAAAAACAGTTTGAAGAAAGATTGAAACAGTTTAGAGAATTCGAACAAGATCTTTATAATGCAAAGATAACAGGAAAGAGGAAATTTTTTAGATTTCTGTATTTTTATTTGGGTACTGTGTTCATGTGTTCAATACTGATGACATCTTATGGTAGAAATAGTCACAAAGTTACAAGGTAGGTCAACCCTAAAGTATGGCTGACCAACACCTCTACTCAGATAACCTTATTATCCTTGGAATTCAAAATTACAATGTCAACATAATAAAACATACAAAATGGGAAAAAGGTTAAAAAAATTAAGACAAAAATTAAATAAATTAGAATACGACGATATATACCTAGGCTTTCTAGATAATTAATTTCAGTTGAAAATGTAGACCTATAGTGTTATAGTGTACAGTATAACAGCTGTGGTTTTATTAGCTTTTGAATACCAAAGAATTTAGTTGCTTTTTAGGGGAAGATGTCAACTCTTTCCCTTAAACTGACGCCTGTCTCTACAGCAAACGAATTTTGACAATATTGTGACAAACTGAGCAATATCTCCTTTTGGCACAATGTACTAACTCTTTTCAATTATTATGCTTTCATTTACAGAGATTTTTTATGTTTTTTCCAAGATGTTTTTCAAACTTCTGCTGCAGATTTGTTGTCTATGTGGGAAGGGGTTGATACTTGTAATGAGATTAAGAACAGAGTAATCATGATTTTTTTTGTGTGTTAATTACTTCTTATTTTATCCGATATGGTTTCAGAAAATCAACACACCGACACATGAGGCGTAAATATCCACCTGAATTAGTTTATCAGATTCGTCTTATAGCATTTATCCTCTTAGCTCAAGTGATTATGTTAATGGCAGTATTGCTTGGACGACCATTTCCTGTAATTCGAACTGTGTATTCTGTGTATGTATATGAAGGGATATCTTATCATGCTGTCAACACCTCTGTAACTGTTTCAGATATCACACATTAACCTATTCCCACATACAACAAATCTGCAGCAGACGAAAATTTATTAGTAAAATTATTGGAAATCTCTATAAATAAAGGTACAGTTACAAAGAAGTTATAAACATTGTAGCAATTTCTCTTTTTGTCACAGTGTTTTCAAAAGTTATCTGTAGCAGAGGCGTCAAAAAGCATCTATATCATGCTTACCAACCTTTTCTCATCCTCAAGGGGGAGTTTCATAATCTCAAAGTGGGGGATTGGGGTTTGAAGGGGGAGATTTTCAGCGCCATGAATTTAACAGTAGAAATGTTCACAATAGAACGGAATTTAGATAACTATGCAGGGATACATGTACAATACTTTCAATAATTAATATATATTAACAACATTTTAATTTATAGACATACTTTTGAATGAAAAACACGGGTACCAATGGAATAAAGACACATGGAGAAGAAATATACATACATGTATTAATCATTTAGTTGAGCTACACACATTGTTTTGAACTTGTTGAAAGAAAGGGCCTTTTATCAGTGACAATATGTTAAAAAGTTGATGTTAGAAAATGATTGTAGTAATTTTCAGTACATTTATCCTCATGATTTGATTTTAAAAAAAGAAAAAATTTTTTTTTTTTTTTTTTTTTTTTTTTTTTTTTTTTAATTTTCGAATTTTCGAAAATCGTGAGTTTCTCCCTCACGATCGTGGGAGTGGGGTTACGCCCTTCAAATCGTGAGACTCACGATTGAATCTGGAGGGTTGGTAAGCATGCTATATGTGGGAAATGGTTTAAGGAATCGTTTGATCTCATTTTAGTATGAGTTTCAGTTTAACCCTATTACGTCTGCAGGCGCATATCATCGATACACAAGCAGCAGAAATGTTTAGAAAGCTTTGGGACAAAGGAGAAAGTACTGATCCTGGGCATTTTCTCCAGATGCAACAAACTCTTATTCAATGGTTTTTATTGGAATTCATAGTTGGCAAGATGTTTTCACAGTGGTATGTTGCAGATTTTTGGTATGTAGGAAAGGGTTAAAGGATATATTTCATGGATTGAAGTTTAACCCTTTCCCACATATCTATATGACGCCTGTGTAGCAGAGATGACTTTTGAGCAATTTCTGCATTTGCCACAATGATTTCAAATCTATTCAATAATCATAGTTTCATACATGTATATACAAATTTTCTGTATTTTGGACTTGATAATTTCAAAGTCGTCTCAAAGTGGTTTCAAATGTGGGTAAGAAGTAATAGGGAATTCCTGATATGGGTGACCTTAACTTGTCCTTTTCAAATGGTTTTCGTTACTTTCATTGGCAAATGACCCCAGGGAACAAATTGGCAGCAGATGACTTTGAAAACATAGTGACAAAAACCTGACAAATCTCCGTAAAGAAATTGGCCACAATGTTTTCAAAAGTCGTCTGCTGCTATTGCATCAAAATGTGTCTGCAGGTGGGAAAAGGAAAGAAATGCAAATGTATCTTTAGATGAAAATACTTATTTATAGCTGATATTACATTGTTGAGTTGTTGTGTTGACATATAAACAAAGTTTATCTTGTAGTTTGATGCATTCTAGGGATAGTGGGTGACTTGCAAGGTCATGCAGAAACATGGGGTCAGAAATATATCATGGAGTGGTCATACTATTTGTGATACTTATTAGTCGCCGGGCAGAAGCCCGCGACTTCCAGTTTTAATAGCTTTTCGGAAGTCACATGGGAGGAGGAGTTATTATTAGAAAAAAACAAATTTAAATGTCTTAAACATATTACAATTGCGTTTGTTTAAAAACACTAAGTTATGACACATATGAAAGAAATATTCCTATATTTCAATTATTTGCAGTTTCTTTATTTTGACTCACATTTCTTTTTTTGGGTTTTATTTACGAAGACAAAACCGTCCCTATGAGACTTGCAGCAGACTGTTATGTGTCAATATCGAGATAAAAATCACGTCAAATTCTCTTTTAAAATAGCAATTTTAATTTACTGAATGTTATTTTCATGTTCAAAGAGATGTCTTGCATTCTGAAGAATGCATTTTATAATGTTTATCAATGTATATCTAAAGTATGAACTGTTTCTAAGCCAAAACTGTTGATCGCGTGACTTGCGAATACCATCTGCGTAGATCAATCTCCTTTGTAGAGAGCCGCTCTTTACACTCACTGACAAATAGTAAATTATAGGTGATTTAAAATGTTTATTTGGTTCGAAACAAATGAAGAAAAGAACAAACTGAGAGAGTTTCAAGAACGACACCTCTGCGAAGAAGAATGAGGGTCACGAATCGGGTCTTTCGTACAACATTATTTCGTCCTTGACAATTTTAAATGTGTCATTAAATTCCCTAAAGGCATATTGCTTCCGATAATATAATTTTAAAACATGAGTAGTTTGTTATTTTCATTATAAAAAAGGAAGGAAAGAATTACAATAAATTAACATGTTGTAGGGCTCAGTTTATGTTCGAAATAATGTTTAAATTATACAACAATTTCAATGAGATTTAACTGTTTAGCTGATATTATATTTCGAAGGTGGTCTAATTTATAAATATTGGACAACATTTCAACATTTGTTAAAGTATGATATAATTAGGATGCCAAGCTAATATCATTTTGATAAAAAGAGAAAACTCTTGTCTTCAGCGATTTAACCCTCATCTCATTGTTTTAAAAATAGATTGCTGCAAAGATGTCCAATGTTGACTTTAATAGGGGAAAGGTAAAATGACATGCTATTGCATGCAAATCCTAAATTGTCTGTTTTGTGGTTTTATTAATAAATAATAAAAAATTCAAATATTCTGACAAACATCTTGAAAGGTGTATGTGGAATTCACAAATCTTATAATTATTCCTTAAAGAAATCACTGTATACATACTAAGACTAATAATTGGCAAGATTACTTAGTTGGCTGTGTGTATGGTCAACCTACTTTAGAATGGAGATTGATCATAAACAATGAAAGGCTTCAATTATCATTCACTTCGTTGCCAAAACAATGCAAGTTATGATGCATTTTCACTTGACCCCACCCCTGATGTTCCAATATGCCCCTCAGTTGATAACTGTTTATTCATCTACTATAATGTTAGTGTTATGCATAACTGCAGTATGGATTTCCGGCGACATTGATGCGTTGCATCAACTTTCTCTTGTAAACTTATTTAGTCTCTTTGTGTAAGTCCAATGATATTTTTACATTGTAGAGTTGTTTTGTTGACATATAAACAAAGTTTATCTTGAAGTTTGATGCATTCTAGGGATAGTGGGCAGCTGTTCAAGGTCATGCGGAAACATGGGGTCAGACATATATCATGGAGTGGTCATACTATTTGTAATACTTAATTTATTAGTCCCCTACCGGCGTTAGGTTTGCACTCCGTCCGTCAGTCCGTCAGTCAGTCCATCTGTCAGTCAGTCAGTCAGTCCGGCAAATCAGTTTTCTGCACTTTTTTTCTACATGCTTTGAGGTATTGAGCTGAAATTTTGTATATGCCTTTGTAATCATGTGTCACAGATCAAGTTCGCGTTTCCTGGGATTTCGTCAATTTTTTAATGAGTTATGCCCCTTTTTGGACTTAGAATATTCGTTTTCCGCATTTTTTTTCTACATGCTTTGAGGTATTGAGCTGAAATTTTGTATATGCCTCTGTAATCATGTGTCACAGATCAAGTTCGCGTTTCATGGGATTTCTTTAATTTTTTAATGAGTTATGCCCCTTTTTGGGCTTAATAAGTCAAAACGTGCAAACCGGTAGGGGATTATGGTATTGCTTGCAATCCTACAGTTACTTGTTTTATTTGGTCTCTTTGTGTAAGTCCAATGATATTTTTACATTGTAGAGTTGTTTTGTTGACATATAAACATAGTTTATCTTGAAGTTTGATGCATTCTAGGGATAGTGGGCGACTGTTCAAGGTCATGCGGAAACATGGGTCAGAAATATATCATGGAGTGGTCATACTATTTGTGATACTTATACACTTATTTGGTCTATTTATGTAAGTCCAATGATATTTTTACATTGATATCTTGTGTATTAACCCTGACTGCTACAAACAATAAAGTTTAACCCTTTCTCTCATATAGACGCTTAAAGATGCCTCTACAGAAGACGGCTTTTTGAAAACATAGTGACAAAATAAGATATTGCTCAAAACGAGTAATTTCTCCTTTCGCCACAATGTTTTCCACTTTTAGTCATAGGTTATCCATTTAATTATAGAGATTTTCTATTTTTTGACAAAATATGTTCAAAGTCGTCTGCTGCAGAATTGTCACAATGTTTAAATAGTTGTCTGCTGCATGGGTGTAAGAATGCTTCTATAAGTGAGAAAGGCTTAAAATTAATGCATCAGTATAAAATGACATTTGCTCTTATATGATCTTTTTTTCAAATTTCTGCAAAACATTTGTGCTAATTGTAAATTGTTCAGATCACCTCAGCATAAAGTGCTCAAGGTGAGTTATTGTGAATGCCCTTTGTCATCTGTTGTCCATCATACATCAACACTTTAACCATTTGCCCAATTGTGATGAAATTTCACAGCAAGCATCCTCTGAATATACTTTACTGAAATATTTCTAATGTGTTGAATCCATGCAAACTTTTGGTTGCATAGTCATCTGAAAGGGTTTATAATGCAATTCTCTGATAAAAAATTCTTCAAAAACAATTTCTTGATTTAGAAATAATTTCACCAATCTAGAGTCACCCTTTATTAGATTTCTTACAGCTATTTTGATTCATTAAAAAAAGCTCATGGCCTTCATAGAGGTTTGACTTTTCGCTTTTTATGCCTATAGTGAAAAATTAAAAAATATCTTTAGAAGCTGTGGACTGATTTTGAAATAATGTTTAACCCTTTCCCTCATACGGCAATTCTGAAGCAGACGACTTAGAACGTATTTTGTCAAAAAATAGAAAATTTCCATAATTGAATGGATAACCTATGACAACAAGTGGAAAACATTGTGGCAAAAGGAGAAATTGCACGTTTTGTGCAATTTCTTCTTTTGTCACTATGTTTTCAAAAAGCCGTCTGCTGCAGAGGCGTCAGAAAGCGTCTATATGAGGGAAAGGGATAAGAGATGTTCCTTGGATGACCCTCTATCAGATTTCTTCAAGCCATGTCGATAGGTAAAAAACATGGGCGACCCAGTCTAACAGATTGCTTTATCCTTTTTCGGATACAGACGCTTTCTGACAACTTTTGAAAACGTGGTGAAAAAATTGCTCAAAACGAGCATTTTCTCCCTTTGCCACACCACTACTAAAACTCGATTAAAAAAACAAGGTTTCATTTGTTTTCAAAGTCATCAACTGCAGATTTGTTAGATGTGGGAAGGGTTCAGTATTTGATAACAAGTGGATGGGATTATTCTTTGGTGGTCTTAGATAGGTGAGCCATCCAGAGCATTTGTTGCTCTCATCAGGGGTTCTCTTGTACTGTTGGTAAATTCATTTCTTTTGATCTTTTCAAATTTGAAGAATCTGAAAGTAAGCATACATTTTGTAGCAGTGGGTTATATATATTATATTATCTCTTTCCCACCTATAGGGCCCATTTAATGCATCTGCAGCAGATGACTTTTGAAAACATTGAGGCAAAATGAGCAATTTCTCCTTTAGCCACAATGTTTTCAACTTTTTACAGTAATTATACCTTCATTTATAGAGGTTTTGCTGCACATTTGGTGTATGTGGGAAAGGGTTATTGAATAAAAGATGATGTGAATATCTCTACTCAGAAACCAAAATGTATATGGTGAAGCTTGAAAAATTAGTATTCTCAGCATAAATAAAACTGGCAAAGACACATGACTGATTAGTCAGTGAACACTATATACATGTAAACTAACCTTGTTAAGTATTCATCATGAGGCAGTTCAATTCACACAGACTATAAGATAGATAGATCTAGGATCATGTTGAAAAAATTTGTCTTATTTTAGAATGAAAGAACTGCTAGACTTTTATAAACGTATGGGATATGACACAAATGAACAAATGCACTCAAGCTCAAGGTTGAAGGAAGATGGTAAAAACCTGGTGACGGTGGTAGCGTATCAGTTGCTTTTTACAGTCATAATCCTGTTTTTTGCTCTGAGATTTATGTTCATGTCACGGACAGTTCATGAAATAAGAAAAAGGTATATTTTTGTAAAAGATAACATTGGAAGAGTGTCAACACCTCTACACCTTTACATAGCTACAATGTATTTTTAAGGCTGTATTTTTTAAAATGAAATAGTCGTGCTTTGCATTTAGAAGAGTCTATAGCCAATTTAAGGAATATCAAGATAAAATAGTTGAGATGTGCAGTTAACCCTTTCCCTCATACGACAATTCTGCAGCAGACGACTTTGAACATATTTTGTCAAAAAATGGAAAATCTCTATAATTGAATGAATAACATATGACTAAAAGTGGAAAACATTGTGGCAAAAGGAGAAATTGCTCGTTTTGAGTAATTTCTTCTTTTGTCACTATGTTTTCAAAAAGCTGTCTGCTGCAGAGGCGTCAGAAAGCGACTATATGATGGAAAGGGTTAACAGTATAGAGCCTGGTCAGACAAAGTCTGTTCCAGCATTCAAAGGGTAAACCCCACATAGAACAATTCTTCAGAAAACTTTCAAGCTATCCCTACTAAAGTATGGAAAATCTCTATAAATTAAAGAATATTTATTGAATGGAGTTTAAAACATTGCGGCAAAAGAAGAAATTGCTTGTCATTAGCTCTTTTCCTTTTGCCACAAAATTAGCGTCAAAATGCATCTGCATAGTGTGTAGGTCTTAGGTCAAAACGACTGATGAATTGAGATCAAAATTACTTTTTTTTGTCAGAACATTGTTTTTGATGATTTGGTTTTCTTAATAATTGTTACAATTATCAGGATAAATATGATCAATCTTTTTCTTGTCAAACTAATTATATATCCTTTGATAGTTTATTGATTTGGAGATCACTAAGTTTAACATGCATGTAATAGAGCTGTTTGACAGAACCACACTGGTAAGACCTAGCTATTGATGATTATTAGATTCGCCCATTAAGTTTGTGCTTTTCATTCACCCCTCACAGATTATTTATGTTTATACAGATACTCCTTAACCTTTTCCCTTATATAGGCGCTTTCTGATACCTCTGCAGCAGACGACTTTTGAAATCATAGTGACAAAAGAAGAAATTTGCTCAAAACAAGCAATTTCTCCTTTTGCCATGATGTTTTCAACTTTTTTCAGTAATTATACCTACAGTTATAGAGAATTTATATTTTTGAGAAGACATTTTCAAAGTCATCCGCTGCAGATTTGTTGTATGTAGAAAAGGTGTAATTTGCAGTATATTTTTGAACTTGAAAATATAAAACTGATAACTTGAATTCGTTGTTAAATTTCTCAACACTTAACCCTTTCCCTCATATAGACGCTTTCTGACGCCTCTGCTGCAGATGGCTTTTTGAAAACATAACGACAAAAGAAGAAATTGCACAAAACGTGCAATTTCTCCTTTTGCCACAATGTTTTCCACTTTTAGTCATATGTTATCCATTCAATTATGGAGATTTTGTATGTTTTGACAAAATACGTTCAAAGTCATCTGCTGCAGAATTGTCGTATGAGGGAAAGGGTTAACCACAATCAACGAATCTGCAGCATACGACTTAAATATGTCTGGATCAAACTATGATTTTCTTATAAAAATGAAATGCATTATTATGGAATAATAATGAGCAATTTCTCCATTTTCTACAGTGTTATCAAAAGTCATCTGCTGCAGATGCATCAAAATGCGTCTGCAAGTGGGAAAGGGTTAAGTTATGTTGTTTACCCATTACTTCACATGATATTTCAAATGGTGTCTCCTTTACAATCAACAGATAAACAATTTGAAAAATCTGCAAAAGTGGAAGTCATTGTTTGACAAAGAACTGAAAATACTGCAATTGAAGGTGAAATTACTTGTTTTGAGTAATTTCACCTTTTATTGCCATGTTTTCAAAAGTTGTCCGCAACAACAGGCGTCAAATGTCGTCGTTGTCGTGAAGTAATGGGTTAAGCCTATTAAAAAGGTACATTATATATCTGCAAAGGAGTTAGAAGATGAGCAAAACACAGTATGTGATCAAACATTTTTTGTCAATGCCAATAAAAATAGAATTTATTGAATCTGAATCTATTTACATTGAAGATTTTGTTATGTGTTTGAAGATCTGTCGGTAGACCCATATCTGTTGAATCAATTAGATAAGTGTGCAGCATGTTCAAAAACTCCAGTGTGAATCCTTAACTTTCCAAAATACAGGCGGTTTTTGACGCCTTTGCAACAGATGACGTTTGAAAACATTGTGACAAAAGGAGAAATTGCTCATAATCAGCAATTTCTCCTTTGCCACAATATTTTCAACTCTATATAAAACATTTAATAGACTTACCATATTTCTTACCAGATGACTTCGAAGATGTCTGCTTCAGATTTGTTTTTGTAGCTTCAAATCATGGGTTGTTTTGAATCTGCAAAAAAATTATAATTTTGAACCCCAGCTTGGTCAACATTCTTTCCAATGTTTGATAAAAGTCAATGCACCAAGCGTCATTGGTCTTTCACCAATGGGCTAGCAGGCTATATGGAAAAGAATCCAGTTGCTAAGTTAAGTTGAGTGTCTTGATATAACTGAACAAATGTTGAACAGTGTAAAACCCCAATTAATCAATGAGGATTGACAGTTTTGAGAAGAAACTTTTGAAGTACAATTCTGATATAGAATAAAAATTACAGTGAGAAAGGAGATTTTCCCAACATGAGCATATCTTTTTAGCTCACCTAAGCACGAAGTGCAAGGTGAGCTTTTGTGATCACTCACCGTCCGTCGTCGTCGTCGTCGTCAGCGTCAGCGTCTGTTAACAATTTCCTACAAATGACTTCTACTAAACCAATGAACAGATTTCAAAATAACTTAACAGGAATGGTCCTTAGGTAGTCCTCTTTCAAAGTTGTTCAAAGAAATTAATTCCAAGTAGAACTTTGGTTGCTGCGGCATCAGAAAAGGGAAAAATTGCCAAATCTTAAAAAATCTTCTTGTCCAAAAGTACTGGCCCGATTTGAAAATGATTTTGCACAAATGTTCCTTGAGGTACCCTCTACCAAGATTGTTCAAATATTTCTAATCCGTTGAAAAACATGGCCGCCAGGGGGCGGAGCTTATTTTCCTTACATGTGCATTGTTAAAACTTTAAAAATCTTCTTGTCCAAAAGTACTGGCCCGATTTGAAAATTATTTTGCACAAATGTTCCTTGGGACACTCTTTACCAAGATTGTTCAAATATTTCCAATCCGTTGAAAAACATGGCCGCCAGGGGGCGGAGCCTGTTTTCCTTATATGTGCATTGTTAAAACTTTGTAAAATCTTCTTGTCCAAAAGTACTGGGCCGATTTGAAAATAATTTTGCACAAATGTTCCTTGGTGCACCCTTTACCAAGATTGTTCAAATATTTTTGATCCGTTGAAAAACATGGCCGCCAGGGGGGGGGGCGGAGCTTGTTTTCCTTATATGTGCATTGTCAAAACTTTAAAAATCTTCTTGTCCAAAAGTACTGGCCCAATTTGAAAATTATTTTGCACAAATGTTCCTTAGGGCACCCTTTACCAAGATTGTTCAAATATTTCCGATCCGTTGAAAAGCATGGCCGCCAGGGGGCGGAGCTAGTTTTTCCTTATATATGTGCATTGTTAAAACTTTAACAATCTTCTTGTCCAAAAGAACTGGCCCGATTTAAAAATTATTTTGCACAAATGTTCCTTGGGGCACCCTTTACCAAGATTGTACAAATATTTCCAATCCGTTGAAAAACATGGCCGCCAGGGGGCGGAGCTTGTTTTCCTTATATGTGCATTGTTAAAACTTTAAAAATCTTCTTGTCCAAAAGTACTGGCCCGATTTAAAAATTATTTTGCACAAATGTTCCTTGGGGCACCCTTTACCAAGATTGTTTAAATATTTTTGATCCGTTGAAAAACATGGCCGTCAGGGGGCGGAGCTTGTTTTCCTTATATGTGCATTGTTAAAACTTTAAAAATCTTCTTGTCCAAAAGTATTGGCCTAAAAAGAGTAAAAACTTTGAAAACTATTGAAGTTCTATTAAATCAGGTGAGCGATATAGGGCCATCATGGCCCTCTTGTTTAACCCTTTCCCTCATATAGATGCTTTCTGATGCCTCTGCAGCAGACAGCTTTTTTAAAACATTGTAACAAAAGAAGAAATTGCACAAAACGTGCAATTTCTCCTTTAGCCACAATGTTTTCCACTTTTAGTCATAGGTTATCCATTCAATTATAGAGATTTTCCATTATTTGACAAAACATGTTCAAAGTCGTCTGCTGCAGAATTGTCGTATGAGGGAGAGGGTTAAACAAATCTTTCTTTGGTCTACCGCTGTAGAGGGATCACATGTTGTTTGTATATATTCAATAGAGTAAATGTTCATTATTTATAATATATCTGCATGTTGATGTATTAAGTCTGTAATTGTCCAGTGGGCCTTTCTTTTTGTCCATGCAGTATAATTATAAGAATTATGTTGCATAAACTATTAACCCTTTCCCCTCATATAGACGCTTTCTCACGCCTCTCCAGCAGATGGCTATTTGAAAACATAGTGACAAAAGAAGAAATTGCACAAAACGTGCAATTTCTCCTTTTGCCACAATGTTTTCCACTTTTAGTCATAGGTTATCCATTCAATTATGGAGATTTTCTATGTTTTGACAATATACGTTCAAAGTCGTCTGCTGCAGAATTGTCGTATGAGGGAAAGGGTTAATTATTTGTTAACCCTTTCCTACTTATAGATGCATTTTGCCACATCTGCAGCATATAACTTTTGAAAACATTGTAACATAAGGAGAGATCATAGAGATTTTCCATATCATAATTTATTGCCTTGAATGTTTTTCTGCAGATTTGTCATATGTGGGAAAAGGTTAACCACTTTTCTGTCAAATGCATCAAGCAAGCATATAAAAGAGCTCTCTACAAATGAGATATGTTAGTTAGATATTTTTTGTAGCTATATGCAGTAGTATCATTAATGGGTATGTATGTATTTGGGTAATGCCATCTTCATGATGCACTGGATGTCTATTACAATCATACCAGGTAGATGGAGCTCAGCCATTCATTCTTTCGGATGATGGTCAAAATACTTTGTTACAAGTGTCAATCATATATCTCCAAGCTATGAGCTGAATAGTCTATGTTTGAAGGAAGTCAGTTGTTATGAATACTGTGCAAGGAAACAAACATACAGTGAAATGTCTGCCTTGATATAACTGAAAAACTGTTGAAAATGGGATTAAACTCCAATCAATTAATAAGTCAAACAAGTAGGCGGAAAAAGAACATTCCTTGATAACAGTCCTATTGATCAAAAGATGGTTAAAATAAGACTTACACACAATGAAGACTTCTTCAATGTCACACATAATTTAGACTTGTCCAATCCAACACATAATTTAGACTTGTTCAATGTCACACTTAATTTAGACTTGTTCAATGTCATTCATAATTTAGACTTGTCCAATCCAGCACATAATTTAGACTTGTTCAATGTCACTCATAATGTAGACTTGTTCAATGCCACACATAATTTAGACTCATTCAATGTCACACATAATTTAGACTTGTTCAATGTCACACTTAATTTAGACTTGTTCAATGTCATTCATAATTTAGACTTGTCCAATCCAGCACATAATTTAGACTTGTTCAATGTCACTCATAATGTAGACTTGTTCAATGCCACACATAATTTAGACTTGTTCAATGTCACACTTAATTTAGACTTGTTCAATGTCATTCATAATTTAGACTTGTCCAATCCAGCACATAATTTAGACTTGTTCAATGTCACTCATAATGTAGACTTGTTCAATGCCACACATAATTTAGACTCATTCAATGTCACACATAATTTAGACTTGTTCAATGTCACACTTAATTTAGACTTGTTCAATGTCATTCATAATTTAGACTTGTCCAATCCAGCACATAATTTAGACTTGTTCAATGTCACTCATAATGTAGACTTGTTCAATGCCACACATAATTTAGACTTGTTCAATGTTACACACAATTAAGACTCATTCAATGCCACATATAATTTAGACTTGTTCAATGCAAAAAATATTTTAGACTTGTTCAATGTCACACATAATTTAGAATTGTTCAATACCAAACATAGATAAGATTTGTTCAGTCGAACACATAAATTAGAGTAGTTCAATATCACAAATGATTTATATATGTTCAATCCAACACATAATTTAGACTTGATCAATGTCAAACATAATTTAGACTTGTTAAATGCCAAACATAATTTAGAATTGTTCAATCCAATGCATAGATTAGACTTGTGCAATAACACAAATAATTTAGATTTTTTCAATCCAACGTATAAACTAGAAATGTTCAATCAATGCAAAACGTAATTTAGATGTTTATAATGCCACAAATAATTTAGACTTCTTAAATGCCACGCATACTTTATATTTGTTCAATCCAACAAATAATTTAGATTTGTTGAATGCCACAGATGATTTAGACTTGTTCAGTGCCAAATATAAGTTAGATTTGTTAAATGCAAAACATAATTTAGACTTGTTCAATCCAATGCATAATTTAGACTTGATCAATGTCACACATAATTTAGACTTGTTAAATGCCCCATAGAATTTAGACTTGTTCAATCCAACACATAATTTAGACTAGTCCAATGTCACACATAATTTATATTTGTTCAATCCAGCACATATTTTAAATTTGTTCAATACAACACATAAATTAGACTAGATCAATGTCATTGGCAATTGTGAACTTTTGACCAATTTTATATACTTAGTCCAAAAGAAGTATTCTTGGTCAACAGATGATGATGTCCGTATTTTTTATCGGACTTAACTACTGAGTGAACTCGACTCAAAAAATATGAAAAAGAAAGAACTAAAATATATCACTTGCAATTACCTATTGCATAAAAAACAGAACAGTGAGGGGGTCAACTTTTCTGTACACACTTTCATGCACGAAAACTGCATTTCAACCAACTAATAAGTCATATTTGACAAAAAATGTAAATTTTAATAAAACATTTTTAACATTGATTTATCACCATAAACATTGATAATTTTAAGAAATTCCCCTTTGCTGACCCGAAAGTGTTATATGTGAACTAGGTCAAATTATCAGCTAGTTTGGCATAAACGACTTTGACAAGTCAATCAACATTATAAATCTTGTTAAGTGTTAAATAACCTACACATATATGTGCAATACATACCTGTATTACTAAAATTATGGCTACAATCAGCAACTTTCGCTGTGACAGGTAAACAAAAATATTGAGATTTTGATTTCGTGGAAATCAATGCAGTCAAGCGTTTTGAAATTACGACATCCGTTCTTGAAATGAAAATGTCCGAAATCGAAGTGAAACTAGCCAAGCTAATGGGAAATATGACTTGATAATCAAATTGAGAAAATACTGTATCATTCTCGAATACTAAACATTTTTTTCCAAATGTGACCCGGAACTGTCAAGTTCACTGTATAAAGGTTTTTAGCTCACCTGTGCAGGAACTGCTCAAGGTGAGCTATTGTGATCATATCTTGTCCGGCGTCTGTGCATCGCCAACAACTGCCTTAATTGTTAACTCTCTACAGGCTACATTTTGTAACCTATCTTCATGTAAGTTTATCAGAACATTCATCTCTATCAAATCTTGGACAAGTTCGAACATGGGCCATTTGAGGTCAAAAACTAGGTCACTATGTCAAATTGAAGGAAAATCTTGTTAACACTCTGGAGGTAGCATTTTAACTTGAGCATGTTGAAACTTTATCAGAATGTTTGTCTTGATGATATGTAGGTTAAGTTCGAATATGGGTCATGTTGGGTTAAAAATTAGGTCACTAGGTCAAATTGAAAGAAAATCTCGTTAACAGTCTAGAGGCCGCAATTTTTGCTTCAGCATTTTAGAATGTTTATCTAAATGATATCTAGGTCAAGTTCGAATATGGGTAATATTGCGTCAGAAACTAGATCACTATAGCTAAATTGAAGGAAAATCTTATTAAAAACTTTGGAGGCCACATTTTTAACTTGAGCATGTTGAAACTTTATCAGAATGTTTGTCTTGATGATATGTAGGTCAAGTTAGAATATGGGTCATGTCTGGTCAAAAAGTTGGTCATTAGGTCAAATTGATGGAAAATCTTGTAAACACTGTAGATGCTGCAGTTCGAAATTTTGTCAGAATGTTTGTCTTAATGATATCTAGGCCAAGTTGAAGGAAAATAGTGTTAAAACTCCATAGGCCGCATTTTCACTTTGAGCAAGTTGAAACTTTGTCTGAATGTTTGTCTTGATGATATCTAGTCCATGTGTGAATATGGGTCATATTTGGTAAATAAAAAATAGGTCACAAGGCCAACTGAAGGAATATCTTGTTAACACTGGAGGTTTGATTTGAAATTGTCTTCATATGTTTTGCATTAGTAATCACATTGTATAATTCAGGTGAGCTTATCTAGGGCCATCATGGCCCTCTTGTTTAATTTATTTACAAAATAAAGCCCAAATATAAGCATTACCGTAATTCATTAATTGACACTTAACATGAAATTAAGTCTTATTAAATACAAGAAGTTCCAAAATAATTTATTTAGCATATACAAGGAACACAGAGTCAAGGAATATATGGGATGAATGGATATATCTTTTTAGGAATGACTATTCTGAACTACGAAGGCGTTATGAGTATTTTTACGGGCCACATGGGAAGGAAAATCGCCAATGGACTAAACCAAGTGCTGCAGAGTATAAATCCCAAGCAGATCAGGAAAAGGAGTTAGTTCGTGTTATCACTTTTTGTCTGGCTCTAGCTCTAGTATTAACCTTTTTACGGTTGAGTGGACTTGGAAAGTATGCTGCGTAAGTTACTCACTATGAAATTATCTGATAAACTTGGTGTGTATTTGATGGGCTTTATTACCGGTAATGTTGACCCTTTTTTGCATACAAAAAATCTGCAGCAGTCGACTTTGAAAACATATAAACAGAAATATTGAATACTTATATAAATGAACATATAGATCTTGAATCAAGTTGAAATCATTGTGGCAAAAAAGGAAATGGCTCATTTAGCAATTTCTCATTTTGCCATTATGATTTCAAAGGTTCAGAATGTATCTGCAAGTAGGAAAGGATTAAACAAAATATATAAAATGACTAAAAAGTGTTATTCCAAAAAAAAAAATGCAAACATTAATTATTACTGCACCATACAAACCACTTTATTTCCTTGAAGATGCATGTACTTTGTTCGAAATAAAACATATTCACCTATGATAATCAATGCATTTTATTGTTAGACATAAATAAAGTATTAAAAGAACTTAGTATACAAATTTTAAAAATTCTTGGAACATCTCTACTCAGTTTTGAATTGGAAAATTAGGTTCCTTTAATGTTTTAATCGCTGATCCTGCCAATGTTGCACTAGTTTTTAGCTCTACTGGCCAAAGGCCAGAAGGGCTTATGTCGTGACGATTTGTCCGTCGTGCGTGCGTGCGTTCGTGCGTCCGTCCGTCCGTCTGTAAACAATTTCTTGTTAACACGATACAGTCTTCACTTTTGATTGTATCTCAACCAAACTTATACAGTAGTTAGATATCCATGAGAACTCGGTTCCTTTCGAAAACCAGCCAGATCCGCCCATGCATGACTGGATTATGGCCCTTGAAATGGTCAAAATTGCTAGAAAAGAGCTTGTTAACACGATACAGTATTCACTTTTAATTGTATCTCAACCAAACTTATACAGTAGTTAGATATCAATGAGAGCTCGGTTCCTTTCGAAAACCAGCCAGATCCGCCTATGCATTACTGGATTATGGCCCTTGAAATGGTCAAAATTGCTAGAAAAGAGCTTGTTAACACGATACAGTCTTCACTTTTTATGTCAAAAATACATTACCAGTCATTTAATACCTGATATATAATCTCAACACCGTTAATTCATCCAGAAAAGAAGCTCGCGCAGCCATGCATAGCCCTCACGCGTGTGTGATACACACGGCCGCCGGTAATACCGGCGCACGGGCCATGTGACCCCCACTTTTAATTTCTGGACACACCAACTGACAGCTAAGAATTTATTTCATTTTTATATTTTATTTCTTGGTCTGTTTAAGGCATTCGCCTTAAACAAGTTATTTTCATTCAGTTATTCAACTACATTAACAACCTAACAACATAATTGTGTAAATTACTAATTGTAATTAAGTTGTTTTTTGTGAACACAACTAACTGAGAAGTCACGGGTGGGTTACCCCACTCACTATTTCAGTTACGTATCGGGTGCGGTAATGGCCATTCATTCTTTCAACGAAGTTATAGTTACACCGACCCTATTAGCGATAATATATTATTATCGCCTTGTATTACATTATGTATATTAATTAAACATGAACAATTTTGGAAAATATTTGTAAAATCTTTTTCATTGAAATACGTTCCGTGATCAACGGGTATAGTAGAAAATAAAAAATAGAAAAAAATTATATTTTTTGTTGAATCGTATAAATTGTTTTGTTTCATATATATTCTATGTCACATAGTGGTGATCAGAGGCGTGACTCATAACGGCTGTATGAGACACGCGTCTGTCCTGTTTTGCGTTCACTAAGTACACACAGGATTCACCCTGTGAGTACTTCTCTTCCTGGCCTGCTTCCATTTGGAAACAGTCTGGGTTGAGGAGGACTCACAAAAGCTGGAAGAGTAAGAAGACCCCTAAAAAGGTTTCTCTTAGCTCTACGAGTGAAGCGGAGTTTGAGGGGTTCTCCCAACAATCAGACTCCGCGGCTGTGTTGAGTGAGCAGAAGGTCAGAGCTGTTCCTTCTTCACTCCGCACAACCGCTCAGAGGTCCAGATTAGGAGGTGTAATCAGCTATTTTCCCCACAAATTCCCTCTTAGGAAACAAACCCTATGCTGTGGGTTCTCAATACCCACAGCATAGGGTAAGAGGGTCAAATGAGGATTTTAGACATGCATACGCCCCTTATCTGGAGCTCTGACCGCTCCCCCTCAGCTTCGGCTGGTCCTTCGCGGGACATGGAGGAGCGGATGGCAGCGGCTGATGTCTGTTATTCCGTCGGGAAACAAAGGCCTTCGGGCCAGAAACCGTACGGACACAGTGATGGTTGGCCTCAAGAGTGAGCAACCGTCTGCTGAACGACATTATCTGACGCCAGGTGTTGGGGCTGACCCTTCGGGAGACGCCATGGGTCAATCAAAGGGAAACCTCACTGATTGGCCACCTCTAACACCACACTCTGCAGTAAGCAGTCTTCGGACGCTTACAGAGTGCCAAATTATAATGTCTGCGGACAGAATTCTTTGGAGACCGGTGATAGAGCAGCTTCACAACTGCCTATCATTAGTCAACCGGGTAATGCTTGCGAGCAAAACCTATATGACTCCGGGTAACCGGGTACCGGGCAACCAGTCAGTCATTTCGCCTAGGCGCGACCAGTCACCGGGCAAATCCGGCAGTCATTTAGCGATGACGCGACCGGTCAGTCATTAAGCCATGACGCGACCGGGCAAATTATCAGTCAGTTTAACATGACGCGACCGGGCAGTGGGCAGTCAAGGTAACGAGCAGTCGTTAAGCTAGTACCACTCGTTCTTCGCACAACCGGTCTATACGGATATTCAAAACACTGGTCATTACGCACCAGGCTCAGATATCCAACCGTCTAACATCGGTTATAAGGAGTACAGGACAGATAAATCTTTCCTTTCTCCAAGGGGAATAGTGTTCTTCTGTAGGGATTACACTCCTCAAAAGAATGAGAATAGAAGAGTACGGATATTCAAAACACTGGTCATTACGCACAAGGCCCAGATATCCAGTTATAGGTAGTACAGGACAGAGAAATGTTTCCGTGTCTCCAAGTGGAACATGGTACTTCTCTAGAGATTACACTCCTTCCCCGATACAAAGCTCCGTTTCAAAAGATGTAACGGATCGGTGATAGGCGGGTTAACCAAGCCTACCGGGATCAGCAATACCCACCTGATGGGAATTCACTGTTCCCGGAAGGACACCTTTCGAAGAGGCAGTCCTTAGAAGGCAAACCCCCGATCGGAATAACTCAGGTTTTCCGTGAAAGGGAGGTCGAGACCGTCCCATACGGTTAGTTCGGCGCCGACGATCGATCCAGTGCGACCTCTCTCTACTGCGGAGAGAGGAGGTTCATATCACACGATCGACACCTTAACACAACAATAAAGTACACCAAGATTGAATATTATTTTCAATCCCTTCTCTTACTTTTATAAGACTGTTGTGTCTTTCAGTTGAAAGACGGATTAGAGTCAAGCATCGTAGGGCTCGACACTCTCCCACCTCCTCGTCTGACGGGCGGGGGGGGGGGGGGGGCAGTCCCCTTCAGATTACGAGCCGGCTGTAGAGCGTTGACCTCTACAGCAGAACATTAAGGAAGTACTTAGGGTGGTGCCTAATACGTTATGCCCGAAGGTTGACGCTTAAACGTCGTTTAAACCTATAATGATTTCGAGCAAAACCTACACTCTGCAGTACAGCAGTCTTCGGACTTCTACAGAGTGCCAAGTTATATTGTCTGAAGTTTTTGGAGACTAGTGATAGAGCAGCCTCACATCAGCCTATCATTAGTCAACCGGTCAGTAATGGTCAGAGGGAGCTACCATTACTGAACGTTCCCAGAGCTGGGTAACGAGCAGTCGTTAAGTCAAGTTGACTCCAACCGTTTTGTCAATATTATGACATAAGCATTGGACAACCGGGTGTTTTCGAACACAGCCAAGTGAAAATCTCCGTCGCAGAGTTGTCGTTCCTTACACTCATATGAATGTAATGAGTCGATAGTGCTAGAGAATGAGTCAAATGCCTACCGAGTACTCAATTAATCACTGGGCATAAACGGTTGTCGCGTGAACGTTCACAGGGCAGTCAAACTCTTAACTCTTAATAAACGGTTACCGGGCAAACGGTCACCGTGAAAACAAAAATTCAACTATGAATTCTTCGGAATTCAACAGTATTCCAATTGACAAATGTCCTCGGACACAGTCATTTGGAGATCGGGCAATGTCTTTAGACATAGCCAGTAAGGCACCGGTCAAACGGGTAATGTCTTTGGACATAACCTTTCGGCAGTCAATCGGGCAGTATGCTGGGACATAGCCGATTAAACAGTCGGCCATCGGGTATGGGGAGTACCGGTCAAATAGTTATGTCGGTCCCCAGGGAGGAGAGAGTGCGTCTCTAGGGACTACACTCCTCCCAAGTAATACCCATCGTACCAATTGTTGGGACGAGTCGATGTCCGACGGTATTACATGGGAGAGATTCAGTTGATTTCATAAATCAATCCCCTATGCTGGCCTACCGGGATCAACCGTTCCCAGAGGATAGTCACTCTGTGAACTCTCTCATACGTGAGCTCGGACCGAAGGTTGATTCCATGCGATCTCATTCTTCTTCGGAAAAGGGATAAATTCCTCGATCATGACTCCTTCATAGGATTCCTCCCACCAATGGGCTAAGTTTTATGGAAAAGTAGCCAGTTGCTTGGGAAGATTGTTGTGTGGAGTACTGGTGTGAGAAAACCAGGAAATACATGAGTAGGTGAACTGGCCGCCGTGATATAACTGAGAAATTGTTAAAACGGCGTTAAACCACAATCAATCGATCATAGGATTCCTCCATGTCGAATCGGACACTGACATTCCGGTCCAGAACCGGCTTTAGTCAATCCGCACGTCGTCGGGTAAAACCCACGACCCCGTCTTGTCTGACGAATAAGAGACATATCGGGTTCAGTGCTCCATCGGATGATTAACAATTTAGAGCTGGACTCTAAATAAACTATCATTAGTGGGAAGTTACTGCATTCACTGCGTCCATAGGCGCATTTCGGCGTATGCGGCAACATTGTTCACAGGGACAGAACGTACAGTGACTTCTGCAAAGGCATTCTTAGAAGCCCAACCTGTGAAGACACAAGAGACAGGCTAAGTTCGAGCCTAGCTTTCTGCTTCCGCTGGCCCTGCCTTATCAAAGCCCCGTACGGGAGCAAAGTTGGCATACAACCAAGTAGAGCACTGTCCCTAATCCGCGGCTATAGGGAAGCGCTCCTCTCTATTAAGCTAACAGGAATGCCATGGAGTGGGTATCAACCTTCCATTCGGTGGTTTCTACAACCGTATTTCGTCTGGTTCCGGTGAAGACCGGAATAAGACTTATCGACTCAGATTGCGTCTAGTACGGTCGAGTAATAAAATGGAATGTTCCGTTTTATCAAGAACGCAATCCGGAACGGCTGTCTGAGCGATTCTTAGACCAAACAGACACCTGTTACCACGTACCGGTTGCTTTTTCATCGAGGAATGACCGTCGATTCTTTGTAAACGGGGAAGTGTTCCTTTCAAACACTTCACTTCGATTACCTGCGTTTAGAATTAATTCCCAAAACGGGCAAGTCGGATCTATTCCCCTCAAGAGACTCGTTGTAGGACGTTTCTCGTTGAGCTGGCCCTTCGGACAGACTCGATTCGCTATAAGAGAATCCGATTACCATGTCCTGGATAAGGATCAGTAATTAAGGGAAACGGTCCGATACATGCTTCATACTACACCCGAATTGTTTACAGTTCGGGGCAGTGTGTTAAATACTCATTACAGTACAGGGCTTAACTGACTAGGACATGTACATGATCAATAGAGTAGACAGTAGTCCTTCGATTGGCAATAATTATTACTCCCTGAATTGCCCCCATAATTCAAATGAGTCAACTTCCGGTGTCGTTATTCTCTTCCTGACAATGACTTTAGAAACACAGTATTGGCCCAGAGATCGTAGTTCAACGTTCTTCTGGCCTGCCTATCGACATAACCGTTACATCTTCATTAGAAGTAGACAGTTCTTACCGATTGGTGTTTTTTAAGGTACGTCAATCAGTAATTTATGCTTACATTTGTTGCCGACCTCTCGCATTCAAGATTTGGCGATGAACACAACAATTATTGTTCGATGCTCCAATGCGCTTAACTTCAAAGTGCAGATCCATTTCTCTCCAAACTTTTACGTTCTTCGGAAGCGGCCGCTTCTTAAGTTATAAACTGAGACTTAAATTCGTCTTGCTTGGCGAACACTATCAGGGAAGTGAGTTCTTTGCTTTCAGTAAAAACGAATTTCATCAGGTTTTACAGCCGTATGGTTATTCAACCGTTCTTATAAACCTGTATTCCTACTGAGACCAAGTTGCCTTTGGTGCTTCCTAACCCATCACATTTCACAACCTTTCTGTGAACTGTGTTCCCTTAGATATAACCTGATCTTGTACCCTGTCAAGGGTCTTAAGTTCTATATAAAACATTCGAGGGCTGTAAGAGCCACAGTAGGGGTTATTCAACCTCAGGTAGGAGAAGGATATGTCAGCAGCGTATTCAAACACTGGATATCCTATTCCTTTAATTAGTAATAAGATCCTTCTGATAAAGTCTTAAAACGTTTCAATCAGAAATTATTCCTCTCTGGACACACAAGTGGACTCTCAGCGAGTACTTACCTAATTAATACACAAATTACTAAATACATAAACAGTTGTGTTTATATTTAGTAGTACCGTAGGTACTCTTACCAAGTGCTACGATTTCTCGGGACCGGCATTGTGTTGGACGATCCTCCCGACCGATGCTGCAAAGTCATCAGGTATTAAATGACTGGTAATGTATTTTTGACATAAAAATGAAGTTTTTTAAAGTAAAACATATTTTTATTAGAAAATACTTACCAGTCATTTCAGATTCCCGCCTCCCAACCCCGCGTCGTCACCCAACACTAAACGCTGCAAGTTAACGGTGAAATTAAAAGTGGGGGTCACATGGCCCGTGCGCCGGTATTACCGGCGGCCGTGTGTATCACACACGCGTGAGGGCTATGCATGGCTGCGCGAGCTTCTTTTCTGGATGAATTAACGGTGTTGAGATTATATATCAGGTATTAAATGACTGGTAAGTATTTTCTAATAAAAATATGTTTTACTTTAAAAAACTTCATTTTAATTGTATCTCAATCAAACTTATACAGTAGTTAGATAACCATGAGAGCTCGGTTCCTTTCGAAAACCAGCCAGATCCGCCCATGCATGACTGGATTATGGCCCTTGAAATGGTCAAAATTGCTAGAAAAGAGCTTGTTAACACGATACAGTATTCACTTTTAATTGTATCTCAACCAAACTTATACAGTAGTTAGATATCCATGAGAGCTCGGTTCCTTTCGAAAACCAGCCAGATCCGCCCATGCATGACTTGAATATGGCCCTTGAAATGGTCAAAATTGCTATAAAAGAGCTTGTTAACACGATACAGTCTTCACTTTTGATTGTATCTCAACCAAACTTATACAGTAGTTAGATATCCATGAGAGCTCGGTTCCTTTCGTAAACCAGCCAGATCCGCCCATGCAAGACTGGATTATGGCCCTTGAAATTGTCCAAATTGCTATAATTGAGCATGTGAACACAATAGAGGCTCTATTTAATATCTGATCTTCACCAAACTTAGATAGTAGTTAAATATTGATTAGAGCTTGGTAAACCAGCCAGATCTGCCAATGCAAGACTGGATTATGGCCCATGAAATTGTAAAAATTGCTATAATACAGCTTGTGAACACAAAAGAGCCTCCATTTACTATCCGATCTTCACCATACATACATGCTCTGGACCAAAGAACCATACCAGTAGAGCATAGGCCCTCATGGGCCTCTTGTTAATTTAATTTTGTTTAATGCTGATGCAGCATTTTGATATTTCTTGGGTAAAAAATGTTTGCCTATTCATGAATTAATTGTTACACATTGTGGAGTTGATTTAGATGTGGTGTGTTGATATTCAGATTGTTGTCAAAATCAGGATTTTTTTGGGGAGGATTAGCTGTTATTGTTATAATTACAGTTAACTGTCTCCCATCTTCATTTCAACAGTTTGGCTTTTCAAGAGTACACTTAGTTTAAGAGGTATTATGTTATTTGTTTTCCAACTGGTTTGCTATTGAGGGCTTCTTTCAGAATACATTGTAGTACCAGTTTCTGTTTGTTGTGTCATGTTCAAGGATAAGCTAGCAATGTTTGGTCATGTCACATTGTAGTAAATGTAGACATTACTCAGTATTTCTAAGTAAATGTTTTTTTTTTCATTTTTATAGATTTTTAAAAATCATCTGCAGAGGCATTGAGATTCATATCTCAGTGAAAGGATGTTTAAGCATAGGTATATCAGCTGGGTATTGAATTGTTTATCCCTTTCCCACATATACATATAGTAGGTTTCTGATGCCTTCTGCAGCATACAACTTGAAAACCTTGTGACAAAAGGAGAAAATGAGCAATCACTAATAATAATTGGATTTATAAAGATATTTCATATTTTGATATTGCTGTTTTCAAAGTTGTCTGCTACAGATTTGTTGTATGTGTGAAAGGTTTATATAGATTGAAGTGTCACATGATGAATACCTAACAAGGTCAGTTTACCATATACTTACATGTAATTACTGACCTCTATTCATAATGCAACTGTTCAATTTACAAGGACAATTAACACATACATTTTGACCAGTTCGCTATAGATGTGAACAATTTTCCCACATGATTATGACAAATTTTCGTCAGACAACTTTGAAAACATCTAGGCAAAAATATTGAAACTTTCTTTAAAATGAAAGAAACATTATTAAACGAGGTTGAAAACGTTGTGGCCAATGGAGAAATTGTTCGTTATGAGCAGTTACTCCTTTTGCTACAATGTTTTCACAAGTTGTCTGCTAGTTTTGGGGACATTAATATGTGTCTATATATGAGAAAGGATTATGCAATATATGGGATAGTTTATTTTGATATTAAAATGACTTTGTTTTATGTTTTAGAGGATCAAAAATCAAATCAGGTGCTGTTAAGATGGGTAATTTTGACAACAATCCAGCCATTGTTGTTCTTAGTCTTCTGTTCATTGTGTGTGTTATGAGTGGCGTTGTGATGCGTAAAGCAACCTGGCATCACAGCAATATCAAGAAATTAGATCAGTAAGAAATTAGTGTTGATTATATTTAAGAAAATAAAAAAAAATGAATGTAATACTGTGTTGTTTTATGGGGCATTAACAGGATAGGATATTTTATGATTAAGTGTGCATATAAAAATGCCTTTTTGTCCAGTAGAAAATAATACTGATCCTTATTCAACAAATCAATATCTTAATTAGTAGTAATGAGATAGAAACAAAGTTTATGAATTAAAATAAATTTCAAATTTCATCTGTATGAATGATCATTTTCAAAAAAAAATTGAACTATATACATGTGTATGAATAATCAATTAAAATGAAACATGGCCATGATAACCAAGAAAATTAAAATATTTAAAAAATTTAGAAAAGAAGAACAACTTAATTGATAGGTTTACACATGGATGCATCATTTGGTCCACTCCAATAAAAAAAGGTAGCCGCAGTACTTTCATGAGTGCGCGTGTGTTGGTGCATTTACAAACATTTCAGGTAGTTACCCAATCCACCAATTTCCAAGTAATAAGTGGCCTATGTAATGCACAGAGACCATGTAGTACCTTGTTACATTGTGCACAGTGTTTATTATAAAAGGATGATACAATGACTCACATTTGACATATCATTGAAACATGGTGTTGTTTCACTATTATTGCAAATATGACATGTAATGATCTCGGACATACCTGAACATCATGAAGTCCTAGACAACATTATCAGATTCAATATAAAATAGTTACTTATAATATCACATTGAGTCAGACCTAGGGTTTTTTAGAAACTTAGAATATTTACTAGTATTATTATTTGAAGACCCCTTGTTCATGTAAATGATAAATGTTTTCTGGAAGTTTCTAATATAATCGTTGAACGATTGTTGTTTATTATTTTAATTACATAATTGTTAGATAAAGCAGTCTGTAGATGAATTTGAAAGTATAATTTTACCCAGGTGGTTTTGTTGAGACGGTTTATATTTTTTGATACATTTGAACTTAAATTTCATAATGAGGATCATATTTGTTAAATTAACCTATTACCTCATACGACAATCCTGCAGCAGATTACTTTGAACATATTTTTAAGTGGAAAACATTGCGGCAAAATTTTGAGCAATTTTTTCTTTTGTCACTGTTTTCAAAAAGCCTTCTGTTGTAGAGGCGTCAGAAAGCGTCTATATGAGGGAAAGGGTTAACCTCCTCCCTATGGCAGACAAATTTTGATATATCTTCAGCAAAGTACTTTTTTACATTATGTCAATGAGCAATTTCCCCTTTTTTGCCACAATGTTCTCAACTGGATTCAATAATTACTGCCATTTGTAGAGATTTTTAATATAATTTCCTGGGTGTTTTCAATATCATCTGCTGCAGATGTGTTGTGTTTGGGAAATTGTTAAAGGAAGTCATGTAAACAAATGGTCATTAAAACATAGATTACCGAACAGTGACCAGTCTTAGTGTTTGGATCCACTTGAAATCCACTGTACATTTTGGTGTCATTTTATGCTATGGTCAGTTTGTGTTATAATCATTGTTGGAGATTATTGTATGGTAAACAGAATGCAGACAATTGACTGTTTTTTTTCAAGCTTTGTATTTTGTTCCATTAGGCATAATTTGGGTCAGGCTGTTACTGCATCAGTTGCAGTTAAGGAAAAGAAAGTGGGAGTTGGTTATTTTGAGCCGCTGTGCTGAAAAAATTGTGGATGTTGCAGGTGTAATTCATTTACTGTGTTAAGTTTATAATCATTGGTTTGAAGCGTTTTTGATCTCAATTTTTATAAATTAAAAGTTTTTTACATTTGGCATAAAATACAACAACAAAATAATTATATATGTATAAAAAAAGTTGGAAAAGCAAAAATGCTTGTTTTTTTTATCTATCAAAGCAATGTCTTCATCAACTTACCTTTTATTATCCCCTCAATTTTTGAAAAAAAAATATAATAAGGAACTGAGTAGAGGTGTTGACAGCTCTTTCTTGCATTTCTGTACTTGATTAAAATTGTTTTTATTTTTGATGTTCATTTGGAATCATTCCTTCTAAAATCTGTTCCAGACATTGCAATATTGAAATAAATTGAAAGTCAGGACAAATGAAATTATGTATTTAGAACAGAAGTGAAAACATTGTTGAAAAGATGATCTTGTCCTATAAGCGCTCATTTCCAAAGAATAAGTTAAAACCTTTCCCACATACAATTTATTCTGCATTAGACAACTTATGGAAGCTCTATAAATGAAAGACATGAATTAAAACATTGTCGCAAAAGTTGAAATTGCTCTCTATGAGAAAATGCTCCTTTTGCCACAATGAGTGCTTAAGCCGCCCATTTATTGTATGTGGTAAAGGATTATATGTTTCTGCAAAAGTTAACTTTATGCAGAAAAGCTATTTACACAATTTCTACTTGTATGTGCATATATATGTAACTGTTCTACATTTAATTTTCATTAATGTATAAATTTTCAAAATATGATAATTAACACAATTGACTGAATATATTAAACTAAATTTTGAACTTTTCAAAATATCTTGAATAAATGATCGGTTCTTTTTATGTTCTTTCGTAATTCAATACTTTAATACAAAAGTCTCATATTTTACGCTATTTACATGCATGTATGTATAATTTATATTATTTTAATTTCACCTGTAGAAATAGTCGTGCAGACCAGATCAGAAGTCCTTCAGATGAGTAAGTATTCGGCTAAAAAACCCTTGTCCACGTGCAGACACATTTTTAGCTTGTCTGTTTTACGAAGGAAAAATGTCGGGCTCTTCTTATACCCATGGCAGTGTGGCGTCATCGTCTGCATCATCACACAACATGAACCTTACCTCATAACCTAAAACCTTTTAAAATTTTAAAATTAAACTTGGTACACATGTTCCAAGGAACAATACACAGGTCTACACCAAGTCACATAACTCTGGCTTTAATACTTATTCAGTAATGCCCTTTTTTTCGAATAAGAAAAATACAGACGAGCCTTGGGGTTTTGCTCTGTTGCCCTCTTGTTAATCATCATTCTGTAGCAGACAACTTGAGATAATGCTCATATTGAGCAATTTCTAATTTTGCCACAGTTTTTTCAACTCTTTATATCTTTTATACGCCCGTTTTGAAAAAACGGATCGTATTATAGTTTTACCTGCGGCGTACGGGCGGGCGGCGTCCAGTATGTTGTCAGCTCAATAACTTAAGAAGCCTTTGTCCAATCATCACCAAATTTGGTCAGAATGTGTATTGGGATCATATCTCGGACAAGTTCGATAACTAGCCATATCGCTTTGGTCAATCGAGAGTTATCGCCCTTTAATTATAGAAATTACCCAAAAATGGTCTTGTCAGCTCAATAACTTAAGAAGCCTTTGTCCAATCATCACCAAATTTAGTCAGAATGTGTATTGGCATAATATCTCGGACAAGTTGGATAACTAGCCATATCGCTTTAGTCAATCAAGAGTTATCGCTCTTTAATTATAGAAATTACCTAAAATTGGTCTTGTCAGCTCAATTACTTTAGAAGCCTTTGTCCAATCATCACCAAATATGGTCAGAATGTGTACTGGCATCATATCTCGGATAAGTTTGATAACTAGCCATATCGCTTTTGTCAATCGAGAGTTATCGCTCTTTAATTATAGAAATTACCTAAAATTGGTCTTGTCAGCTCAATAACTTTAGGAGCCTTTGTCCAATCATCACCAAAGTTGGTCAGAATGTGTATTGGCGTAATATCTCGGACAAGATCGATAACTAGCCATATTGCTCCAGTCGATAGAGAGTTATTGCCCTTTAATAATAGAAATTGCCTAAAATTGGTCTTGTCAGCTAAATAAATTGCGGAGCCTTTATCCGATCATCAAATTTAGACAATATGTTGATGGGCAGAATATCTTGGTCAGGTTTGATAACTTACAACGTTATCTAAGTCACTACAAAATTATGTCCCTCGAAATGGCAAAAACTGTACTAACAGTGTCCGCTCTCTAAGTTTGGCTGATGTACAACCAATTATCACTATACTTGGTCTCAAAAAAACAGGACGGGCGTATTTTGTGACATTTGGCGCTCTTGTTAATAATTACCCTTTCAATTATTGACATCTACCATAATTTTGGCTAAATGTTTGAGAGTTGTCTTCTGCAGATTTTGGAAATTATACGAAAAAAACCATAAATGGTTTTTAGATCACCTAGAGCCAAAGGCTCAAGGTGAGCTATTCTGATCACTCTGTGTCCGTCGTCCGTCGTCCGTCGTTAACTTTTAGCTTTAAACATCATCTCCTCCTGAACTGCAAGAACAATTTCCACCAAACATCACAGGAATGTTCCTTTGGTGGTCCTCTTTCAAATTTGTTCAAAGATTTAAATTCCATTTAGAACTTTGGTTGCTGCGGCATCAGAAAGGGGACAAAATGTCCAAACTTTAAAAATCTTCTCCTCCGAATCTGCCTGTCAGATTCAAATATAATTTGGTAGAAATGTTCCTTGGGTGACCCTCTATAAAAATTGTTCAAGCCATACTGATTGGTCGAAAAACATGGCAGTCAGGCGGCATCAGAAAAGGGGCAAAATGACCAAATTTGAAATTCCATTTTTAGCTCTACTGGCCAAAGGCCAGAAGGGCTTATGTCGTGGCGATGTGTCCGTCGTCCGTGCGTGCGTGCGTCCGTGCGTCCGTAAACAATTTCTTGTTAACACGATACAGTCTTCACTATTGATTGTATCTCAACCAAACTTATACAGTAGTTAGATATCCATGAGAGCTCGGTTCCTTTCGAAAACCAGCCAGATCCGCCCATGCATGACTGGATTATGGCCCTTGAAATGGTCAAAATTGCTATAAAAGAGCTTGTTAACACGATACAGTCTTCACGTTTGATTGTATCTCAACCAAACTTATACAGTAGTTAGATATCCATGAGAGCTTGGTTCCTTTCGAAAACCAGCCAGATCCGCCCATGCATGACTGGATTATGGTCCTTGAAATGGTCAAAATTGCTATAAAAGAGCTTGTTAACACGATACAGTCTTCACTTTTAATTGTATCTCAACCAAACTTATACAGTAGTTAGATATTCATGAGAGCTCGGTTCCTTTTGAAAACCAGCCAGATCCGCCCATGCAAGACTGGATTATGGCCCTTGAAATGGTCAAAATTGCTATAAAAGAGCTTGTCAACACGATACAGTCTTCACTTTTGATCTTATCTCAACTAAACTTATACAGTAGTTAGATATCTATGAGAGCTCGGTTCCTTTTGAAAACCAGTCAGATCTGCCCATGCAAGACTGGATTATGGCCCTTGAAATGGTCAAAATTGCTATAAAAGAGCTTGTTAACACGATACAGTCTTCACGTTTGATTGTATCTCAACCAAACTTATACATTAGTTAGATATCCATGAGAGCTCGGTTCCTTTCGAAAACCAGCCAGATCCGCCCATGCATGACTGGATTATGGCCCTTGAAATGGTCAAAATTGCTATAAAAGAACTTTTTAACACGATACAGTCTTCACTTTTGATTGTATCTCAACCAAACTTATACAGTAGTAAGATATCCATGAGAGCTCGGTTCCTTTCCTAAACCAGCCAGATCCGCCCATGCAAGACTGGATTATGGCCCTTGAAATTGTCCAAATTGCTATAATTGAGCATGTGAACACAATAGAGGCTCCATTTACTATCTGATCTTCACCAAACTTAGATAGTAGTTAAATATTGATGAGAGCTTGGTTCCTTTTGAAAACCAGCTAGATCCGCCCATGCAAGACTGGATTATGGCCCATGAAATTGTAAAAATTGCTATAATACAGCTTGTGAACACAAAAGAGCCTCCATTTACTATCCGATCTTCACCATACATACATGCTCTGGATTGAAAATGACCAAAGAACCATACCAGTAGAGCATAGGCCCTCATGGGCCTCTTGTTATGAAAGTGCTTGTCTGATTTTAAGAAAATATAATACGAATCTTACTGTAATGATCCTCTTTTTAATTTGTTTAAGCCGTTTTGATTGGTTACACAATCATAGCAACCAGGCGTCATCACAAAAGGGGTAAATTGAACTTTTAGCTACAAATGACAACCAACTCCTACCATTCCAATAGACCAATTTCCACAAAACATCACAGGAATGTTCCTTTGGTGGTCCTCTTTGAAAATTGTTCAAAGATTTAAATTCCATTGAGAACTTTGGTTGCTGCGGCATAAGAAAGGGGACAAAATGTCCAAACTTTAAAAATCTTCTCCTCCGAATCTGCCTGTCAGATTCAAATATAATCTGGTAGAAATGTTCCTTGGGTGACCCTCTATAAAATTGTTCAAGCCATACTGATTGGTCGAAAAACATGGCAGTCAGGCGGCATCAGAAAAGGGGCAAAATGACCAAATTTGAAAATTCCATTTTTATGAAAGTGTTTGTCTGATTTTAAGAAAATATAATACGAATCTTACTGTAATGATCCTCTATTTAATTTGTTTAAGACGTTTTGATTGGTTACACAATCATATCAACCAGGCGCCATCACAAAAGGGGTAAATTGAACTTTTAGCTACAAATGACAACCAACTCCTACCATTCCAATAGACCAATTTCCACAAAACATCACAGGAATGTTCCTTTGGTGGTCCTCTTTCAAAATTGTTCAAAGATTTAAATTCCATTGAGAACTTTGGTTGCTGCGGCATCAGAAAGTGAGAAAAATACCCAAATTTTCCTCCATAATCTACTTGTGCGATTGCAAGATAATTTGGTAGAAATGTTCCTAAAGTGACCCTCTAAATAAACTGTTGAAGCCATATTGATTTCGTTGAAAAATAGGGCAGCAAGGCGGCATCAGGAAAGGTGCAAAATGACAAATAGTTCATAATTCCATTCTTATTAAAGTTCTTGTTAGATTTCAAGATATAAATGGCCTTTACTGATAAGCTGTTTCTTGAGAAGTGTCCACTCCTTGCAGTTTCATTTGCACTCCTTGATCAAATTTTCCCAGATATTTGCAGTTAAATATTTGCTACTAATTTACTATCAATTAGGTGATCGATTTAGGGCCACTTGGCCCTCTTGTTTTCGCTTATAGTTAACAGGTGTGAGATTTTTTTTTTTTTTTTTTTTTCAATAACCCATGAAGCTTTCTGGAATGAAACTGGAAAAATCCATGGGGGCCGCCATTTTGGATATGTATAAAAAGCAGACGTAAAACACAGATTGAAAATTATTGTCGGCTTTTTAATCATTTTTTTTTAAATCGGTATTTTGGATATGTATAAAATGAGCAGAAAAACACGGATTGAAAATTATTGTCGTCTTTTTAAAAAAATAATTAAAATCGATTTTTGAGTATTAAAAAATGAGACGAAAAACACGGATTGAACATTATTGTCGTCTTTTTAATCTTTTTTTTTTTTAAATCGATATTTAAGATCATTTAAGTGCAGTGTTATGTGGGAATTAACATTTGTACAAAAAGTTAAAAATAAATGGAACTCTGTAAGAAATATGTTTTCCCGTTTGTCAAAAAATCAACAGCATTAACCTTCTACGCCCGAACTTAAATTTTGACTGTATCGTAGCCAAAGAAGGACGTGACGTCATTTCCGTAACACTTCATCTTGGCGTAACGTCAATGGAGCGATGTCGTTTCCCGCAAAAAATGTGGTATCAACATGAAAGACCCAAAATTCCTATGCATGAGCTATCGACTCACTCATTCAAAGTATAATTATTTAACAAACATTGTGGTAAAAGCATAACTTTCTCATTAGGAGCAATTGTTCTTTTGGCGACAATCTTTTCCTAAATCGTCTGTTGCAAAGGCCTCAGAAACCATCTCTAATAGGGAAATGGTTTAGCAGAAATGTGACCATTTACATCATTTGTTCCAGTCATATTGACTGGTTGAAAAAAGCAGTCTCCAAGTGGCATCAGAAAAGGGCTGATCTATTTGCTTCTTAACCATAATGCAGGTGATCGATTTAGGATCATCCTGGCCCTCATGTTTTAACCTCGTTCATTATAAATGTATTCCTTGATTTTCTGAAAGTCTTTACTTTATTATTTTCTGTTCGTAATAATAGACGACAGCAATACGAATTCCAAATATGTTTTGATAATGCAAGAAACATGACATTAACATTATTATTGTCTAGTCAATTACTCATAAATCCCTTTTTATGGCCAAAGTATGCTCTTTAATTTTTGTTTATAATTATCTTGCGTTTTTTTCGTAAATAGGTAGTACCTATAGATATATTAAACCAAATATTCCAAACAAATCTGCAGCGAATGATTTTAAGACAAGTTATAATAATAATTATAGTATGCAGTTGAAAACATTTCGAGAGAGTTACGCTTTCACCAAAAGTTGTCTGCTGTAGATGTCTCAAAATTGGTCTGTATGTATTGGTTCTTCATCATTGTTATGGTGATAGGGGTAAGAGAAATCTGCTTTGAAAATATTTTGGAACAAATTGTAAAATTTGAAAAAATTGAAATAATGTGCTGATTCTGAAATGAAAGTACAAATTTAGCACAGTAATACAAAACATTGTTGAAAATGGAGAAATTTCCCAACTAAGTGATGCATGCTAAACCTAGGCTTAACTCTTTTCTACCTGTAGATAAATGTTGACACATTTGCAGCAGACGCCTTTTTTGAAAACATGGTGGCAAAAGAAGAAATTGCTCATAATTGCTCGTAATCTCGTTCCTATCATGTCTATATATTCTAGAGATTTACAATAATTTTGCAACAAATCAAAGTTGTCTGCTGCAGTTTTGTTGTAAGTTGGAAAGTGTTTAACCCTTTCCCTCATATAGACGCTTTTTGACGCCTCTGCAGCAGACAGCTTTTTGAAAACATTGTGACAAAAGAAGAAATTGCTCAAAACAAGCAATTTCTCGCTTTGACACAATGTTCTCCACTTTTAGTCATAGGTTATCCATTCAATTATAGAGATTTTCCATTTTTTGACAAAACATGTTCAAAGTCGTCTGCTACAGAATTGTCGTATGAGGGAAAGGGTTAAATGATTAACCTGTATTTCAATATTAAAACAACAATTGATAGAAGTATTTTACCAAAAGTCTAGATGGTTTACCCCTATTTCAGTATGAAAGCAGAAATTGATAGAAGTATTGTACCAAAGAGAGTAGAAAAAGATATAACTCCGCCAAGGATGTGAAGTATGACTATAAGTAAGTCGGTTTTGTTACTTTGTGACCTGACCCAGCATGAATGGTAATTTTCCCACATACAACAGACGACAATGAACACGTCCATGCAAAAAACTTTTTAAAAATTTTATCTGCTCCATATGTGCCTGCACATGTGAAAGGGATACTTCAGGAATATTTTACCAATTAATTCCACCAAAATCTTAACACGGCCATGATAAAACATTGCAAACATTGGGGCAGAAGGAGAAAATGCTCATATTAAATGGGAAAGTTCTCCTTTTGCCACATTGTCTTCAACTCTAGTCAATAATTAAACTTTTATATAAAGATTCTTTTAAAATGTTTTCAAAGTCTTCTTTTGTACATGTGTTGTGTTTTCTAAAGGGTTACGGTTCATCAGTCCTGCTTTATTCTGTTAACCCTTTCCCTCATAAGACAATTCTGCAGCAGACGACTTTGAACATAGTTTGTAAAAAAATTGAAAATCTCTTATGATTAAATGGATAACCTATGCCTAAAAGTGGAAAACATTGTGGCAAAAGGAGAAATTGCTTGTTTTGTGCAATTTCTTCTTTTGTCACTATGTTTTCAAAAAGCTGTCTGCTGCAGAGGCGTCAGAAAGCATCTATATGAGGAAAAGGGTTAAGATACAGATGCCAGTAAGTTTTCTTGTCAGAAGAAATGAATGCAAGTCAAACTAGACTTGACAAATTATATAGTGGTTTAGAAAGTCAATTGATTAGAATATATATGACACTTGGCCTGATCAAGACCCTTGTGCAAAGACATACATTGTTATGACAGAGTGAGTGCCTTTTATTCAACAATGTGAAATACAAGTTTGATGTCAAAACTTGTATCTCATTATCATAAACATCTTAACACAGAGGCTGCAGTTAGGTCAATATTTTATTTTTGACCTTTCCCATATACAAAAAACGGTAACAAGAGAGATTTTGCATGCCAAAAGTCTGTTAACCCTTTCCCACATAGTCATACAGACGCTTTCTGATGCCTCTGCAGCAGACGACTTTTGAAACTATTGTGACAAAAGGAGAAATTGTTCAAAACAAGCAATTTCCCCTTTTGCCCGAATGTTTTCAACTCTTTTTATATAATTTAATTTCCATTTACAGATACGTTGTAATTGGGAAAGGGGGTTTACTCCTCCTTTTCCAGTCCATGGCTTATTCATTGTATGATTTATAATTTATCTGACTGTAATGATATATCAATTCTATTTTCAGGTGAGACATGAGAAGGTTACATAATGTTATGCACAGTTTGCAGGCCGTACCGGTATATTTATGGCTGATGCCATAATACGAAGAATATTGAATTACACTGTCACAGTTATTCTCAGTGAAATTATTAAACAGAGTTAAAACATTGATTAGTGATTTCTACTTTTGCCACAAAATGATTCTCAGGAATCATCTATTACCGGTGTGGCAAATGGATCTGCATGACTGTATGAAAGCATTAACCCTTTCCCTCATATAGACGCTTTCCGACGCCTCTGCAGCAGACGGCCTTTTGAAAACATAGTGACAAAAGAAGAAATTGCACAGAACGTGCAATTTCTCCTTTTGCCACAATGTTTTCCACTTTTTGTCATAGGTTATCCATTCAATTATGGAGATTTTCTATGTTTTGACAAAATACGTTCAAAGTCGTCTGCTGCAGAATTGTCGTATGAGGGAAAGGGTTAAATACTAATTTTTGACTCTTAAGTTTTTTTTTAAACATTTATCTGAAATTTAGGAAATATTAGAAAATAACTGGCTCAATCGTTGATGCTTTCTGATGATTAAACATTTCCCCCTTACAACCAATCAGCAGCAGTTTAATTTAAAAATATCTTTGCAAAATATGGAAAATCGCAATAATTTAACGTATAATTATTGAATAGAGTTGAAAACATTGTGACAAATTGAGAAATTGCTCATTATGCATGGTCTCTTCAACGTCTGGTTATTCTATCTGTCACAAGTCTTACTTTGTCATGTTGATGTAGCAAACAACGGTTAAAATATTATTTTGTAATAAACGGGTAACTTGTACATTATGAACAGATTAGCCTATTTCAATTTTGTGGATGGCGGTTATTAAGAAAGCAATCCAGCGAAGATCCGAATTTGCATGTGCATCCACATAATCTGATTTGGATGTTTGCACATTAAAAGGCGAGCAATACATGGTGTAAATTATTAGTCAATGTGATTTATATTAATACCAGAGTTGGTTTACGTATGACATGTCTTTTATAAATGATCAGCCAACAATATATGAGCTGTGTTACTGGAGAGCTAACCATAACCCTTTCCCTCATACGACAATTCTGCAGCAGACGACTTTGAACACATTTTGTCAAAAAATAGGAAATCTCTATAATTAAATGAATAACCTATGACTGAAAGTGGAAAACATTGTGTCAAAAGGAGAAATTGCTTGTTTTGAGCAATTTCTTCTTTTGTCACTATGTTTTCAAAAAGCCGTCTGCTGCAGAGGCATCAGAAAGCGTCTATATGAGGGAAAGGGTTAAGACATTTACCACCCCTTTCCCAGAACCAGACGCTTTCTGATGTCTCTGCAGCAGATGATTTTTGTAAACATTGTGGCAAAAGAAGAAATTGCTCATCATGCTCAACTTAATTTTAACCCTTTCCTAATACAACAAATCTGCAGCAGACAACTCTGAAAACGTCTAGGCAAAAGCACAGAAAATCCCTTTAGATGAAAGAACAATATTGAAAAGAGTTGAAAACTCATTTTGAGCAATTTCTTCTTTTGTCGCCATGTTGCTGCAGAGGCGTCTATATAAGGGAAAGGGTTAATAAATACACTTTCATTGATAGAAATTTACCATACTTTTGCCCAGATATTTTCAAATTGAATTGTTGCAATTAGTTTAGATACAGATCAACTCTGTTTTGGTTCAGTCTGAACTCGATATGCAATGAACGCAGGATAAACACAAGCTTTTCAGATGTTTCCAACAAACAGTGAAACGTTGGGATCAGATGACATGGATATACAGTCTGATCTGCATCTTCAGTTGTCATGGAAACCCCTGTGAAGTTATTCATGTAGCTAAACTGAGTTATAAGCCCATCAATGGGAAAAGGTACAAGTTTGCATTTCTATACAGTGTTAGTTCATATCAGCCTGTATCTCTACTCTGTCTTATCAGAATCTACACAAGTTCATAGATGCCTCTTTCAAGCTTTTTTACGTAATATATGAACAGTGTTTACCTTGATCAGAGTTATGTGGATGTACAATCTGATCTGTATCTAAATTGTTCACAAAAGTCAAGTTGTACCTTTACCGTCACAAATTAATAATTATTGCTGCTCATTACATTGCATCACCTGAACAAACCCTTTGTTTCTATCACGCTTCAATGACTAAACATTATTTGTCTCTTCCCATTCCATATTTGAAAGTCTTCAGTATTTGCAAAGGTAACAAAAAGTTTCCTCGTTTGACCCTAAATGTCTGTTTAACAACAGTTGTTTTATTGTGATGCATGGACCATTGTGAACATTATTCTACTGTTCCATATGATTAATGTTTTAAATGCTTTGTTTATAAATGACATGTATATACATGACCATGGGTTGATACAGATTCTTGGTTTTGATATTCAATAAATGAATAAATATGTTGATTTTAATGCTATAGTTAATAGTTTTTGATGAAACATCTACTTCCTACATTACCTGCATAGACTTTCTATGTTCTTAACAATGTATATGACCAAAAACTGACTGCACAAGTATGCATTTTAAGCCTTTCCCACATGTAGATGCAATCTGATAATTGGCGACTCGGATTGCATCTCCGCTCATGGTGGACATGGTGAAGAGCCTTTGGGAAAGGTACATTTCCTAGTCTCGTTCTGGTTTTTCAGTCTGTGATGTAACTGCAGTACTTTTGAAAATAGCGTAAAGCCAGACATGGCTCATGTGAGGGCCTGTTCAGGTGAAATGGAGTATTTAATAGCGTGCCAGCCCCCTATGGTGTTCTCTTACAATCAGAATGAATTAAGATACATTTATATAGCTTCTCAACAACTATCTAAAACAACTAGAGCATATGACAAAATGTACGTGTAGCAAGTCTACAAAAAATGATTTGCATTGAATTACATGTCACATAATTCGTCAGAAAATACAAATGTATTAATTAACACAGCTAGCACTATAGATAGACTGGATTGTGTTTTTAGCTCACCTAAGCACAAAGTACGAGGTGAGCTTTTGTGACCACTTACCGTCCGTCGTCGTCATCTGCATATCCGTCTGTTAACAATTTCCCACAAATGACTTCAACTACTAAACCAATAAACTGATTTCAAAATAACTTCACAGGAATGTTCCTTAGATGGTCCTCTTTTAAAGTTGAATTTAGTTCCTAGTAGATTGTTGGTTGCTGTGGCATCCGAAAAGGGGAAAATTGCCAAAGCTTTAAAAATCTTCTTGTCCAAAAGTACTGGCCCAAATTAAAAATTACTTTGCAAAAATGTTCCTTGGGGCAGCCTCTACCAAGATTGTTAAAATATTTCCGCTCCGTTTAAAAACATGGCCGCCAGTGGGCGGAGGACGGAGCTTGTTTTCCTTATATGTGCATTGTTAAAACTTTAAAAAAATAAAGTACTGTCCCGATTTAAAGATAATTTGGTACAAATGTTCCTTGGGTAGCCCTCTAGCAAGATTGTTCAAATAATTCCGATCTGTTGAGAAACATGGCTGCCAGGGGGCAAAGCTTGTTTTCCTTAGATGTGCATTGTAAAATCTTTAAAATTTGCCAAAACTTTAAAAAAAAACCTTCTTGTCCAAAAGTACTGGCCCGATTTGAAAATTATTTTGCACAAATGTTCCTTTGGTCACCCTCTACCGAGATTGTTCAAATATTTCTGATCCGTTTAAAAACATGGCCGCCAGGGTGTGGAGCTTGTTAGATGTGCATTTTAAAGTTTTTAAAAATCTTCTTGTCCAAAAGTACCAGCCCGATTTAAAGATAATTCGGCACAAATGTTCCTTGTGTGACTCTCTGCCAAGGTTGTTCAATTTTTTCTGATTCGTTGAAATACATGGCCACCAGGGGTGATGCTTGTTTTCCTTATATATATAGAGTAAAAGCTTCGAAAACTATTGAAGTTCTATTAAATCAGGTGAGCGATATAGGGCCATCACGGCCCTCTTGTTTGTATGTCTATCGAGTTTTTAAAAGCATGCCATGCCCCTATGGTGTAAGATATTAGGGCTACACTTATAATCAGATTTGTTGTATAAAGGAAAAGGATCATATCTGTCCTACTATATGTGGCTTTAAGCCCCCATTCCAACATACAACAACTCTGCAGACAACTGGAGAAACTTCTATGCAATCATCTTTTTAAATAAGAGTATAATTATTGAACAGAATTTAAAGCAATGTGTCAAAAGCCTGCTGCTGTAGATGCATCAAACTGTTATAAGTGGGTTATGCTGTTATTGATGACTTCAACCTACATTTTCAGACAATATAATCCTAGATCAGCCTACATATTAGCACAGTCTTGTCTTGGTCTATATTGTTCACTTCTCAAGTATCAATATGTTAAAAACACCACTCAATATTAAAGGTGATTGCATCTGTATGGGAAAATATTGTGTTGTATGAGTTCCTCTCGGCAAGCTCTGGCAGAAATCCGACAAAGATATGAGTCCCTACAGAATAATTTCCCATGGGAATAAATAAAAACCTTTTTATTGTATAATTAGTATGATTTGTCCTATTCATTCCCATGGGTGATTTGTCCAATTTGTTCCCATGGGTGGTTTGTCCTATTCATTCCCATGGGTGATTTGTCCAATTTTCTCATGGGTGATTTGTTCTCATGAGTGATTTTTTTCCAACTCATTCCCTTAAGTGGTTTGTCCTATTCATTCCCAAGGGTGATTTGTCAAATTCTTTCCCATGGGTGATTTGTCTAATTGATTCCCATGGATGATTTGTCTAATTCCTTCCCATGGGTGATTAGTCCTATTCATTCCCATGGGTGATTAGTCCTATTCTTTCCCATGGGTGATTTGTCCAATTCTTTCCTATGGGTGATTTGTCTAATTCGTTCCCATGGGTGATTTGTCCAAATTGTTCTCATCAGTGATTTGTCCAATTCATTGTCATGGGTTATTTGTCCAATCCATTCTCATGGGTGATTTTTCCATTTTGTTCCCATGGGTGGTTTGTTGTATTCATTCCTATTGGTGATTTGTCCAATTCTTTCCCATGGGTGATTTGCTCAATTTGTTCCCATGGGTGATTTGTACAAATTGTTTTTATCGGTGATTTGTCCAATTCGTTCTCATGGGTTATTTGTCCAATCCATTCTCATGGGTGATTTGTCCAATTTGTTCCCATGTGTGGTTTGTCCAATTTGTTCTCATGGGTGATTTGTCCAATTTGTTCCCATGGGTGGTTTGTCGGATTCATTCCCATTGGTGATTTGTCCAATTCTTTCCCATGGGCGATTTGTCCAATCCGTTCTCATAGGTGATTTGTCCAATTCGTTCCCATGGGTGATTCGTCAAATTCGATCTCATGGGTGATTTGTCCAATCCTTTCTCATGGGTGATCTGTCCAACTTGTTCCCATGGGTGATTTGTTCAATCTGTTCCCAATGGTGATTTGTCCAATTTGTTTTCATGGGTGATTTGTCCAATCCTTTCTCATGGGTGATCTGTCCAATTTGTCCAATCCGTTCCCATTGGTGATTTGTCCAATTCGTTTTCATGGGTGAATTGTCCAATCCATTCCCATGGGTGATTTGTCCAATTGTTCTCATGGGTGATTTGTTCAATTCGTTCTCAAGGGTGATTTGTCAAATCCATTCCCATGGGTTGATTTGTCCAATTCATTCTTATGGATGATTTGTCCAATTCATGCTCATGGGTTATTTGTCAAATCCGTTTCCATGGGTGATTTGTCAAATTCGTTCTCATGGGTGATTTGTCAAATTCATTCCCATGGGTGATTTGTCTAATTTGTTCCCATGGGTGGTTTGTCCCATTAATTCCTATGGGTGATTTGTCTAATTTGTTACCATTGGTGGTTTGTCAAATTCATTCCCATAAGTGATTTGTCAAAGTTGTTCCCATAGGTGATTTTTCCAACTCATTCCCATAGGTGGTTTGTCCTATTAGCTGTCCAATTTGTTCCCATGGGTGATTTGTCCAATCCGTTCCCATTGGTGATTTGTCCAATTCTTATTCATGGGTGATTTGTTCAATCCGTTCCCATGGGTGATTTGTCCAATTTGTTCTCATGGGTGATTTGTTAAATTCGTTTTCAAGGGTGATTTGTCAAATCAGTTCCCATGGGTGGTTTGTCCCATTCATTCCCATGGGTGATTTGTCAAAGTTGTTCCCGTTGGTGATTTGTCCAATTCATTCCCATGGGTGGTTTGTCCGATTCATTTCCATAGGTGATTTGTCCAATTTATTCCCATAGGTGATTTGTCCAATTTGTTCCCATAAGTGATTTGTCAAAGTTGTTCCCATGGGTGATTTGTCCAATTCATTCCCATGGGTGGTTTGACCAATTTGTTCCCATGGGTGATTTGTCCAATTCATTCCCATGTGTGATTTGTCCAATTCATTATTATGGGTGGTTGTCCTATTCATTCACATGGGTGATTTGTCCAATTCATTCCCATGGGTGAGTTGTCAAATAAGTTCCCATAAGTGATTTGTCAAAGTTGTTCCCATAGGTGATTTGTCCAATTTATTCCCATGGGTGATTTGTCCAATTTGTTCCCATAAGTGATTTGTCAAAGTTGTTCCCATGGGTGATTTGTCCAATTCATTCCCATGGGTGGTTTGACCAATTTGTTCCCATGGGTGATTTGTCCAATTCATTCTCATGTGTGATTTGTCCAATTCATTATTATGGGTGGTTGTCCTATTCATTCACATGGGTGATTTGTCCAATTCGTTCCCATGGGTGAGTTGTCAAATAAGTACCCATGGACGATTTGTCCAATTTATTTCATTCCAATGAATTATTTGTCCAATTCGTTCCCTTAGTGGTGGTTTGTCCTATTCATTCCCATGGGTGATTTGTTAAGTTTATTCCCATTGGGGGATTCGTCCAATTCATTCCCATGGGTGGTTTGTCCTATTCGTTCCCATAAGTACTTTAATGAATGTTAATGTATGAAGAAGTCTTGGTTAGCGAAGATGGAGTTAAATCTGCGTTTAAGATAAATGTAGACCGAGATCAGCATACACATTCGTGCAGTCTGATCTTGGTATGTAGCAAAAAGTTATTAAACTGGATAAGGGAGTTAATCGTAGCATTTGACCGAATGTGCCCTTGTTACTGTCAGAGTTACCTCTCTTTGATTGCTCAGTTTCAATAGAAAGTGTTCACTGTCATGTTTGACATAATTTCGATCTTTGTGTTGCGGAGATGGACGTAGACCATGGTATCAAATTGATTCAGAGAAGTCCGAACAGTCTGATCGGAAGCAAACATTTTCACAATGAGCACGAAGTGTTCGGGCGAGCTATATTACGGCCTCGCATCTTCTCGTCAATCTTTCTGTTCATATTTTCATCCAAACAACTTCATAAAACTTCTACTGAACGGATTATTTTCAAACAAAATCTCAATAAAGTTTATCCTATTTCAAAACTGTTCAAATAAATGAATATCATACACTAAGCAGGTAATCCAGACTAGGCCAGCAGGGTGCTGATTTGTCCTTATGTGTTGGCACATTGTTAGCGCATTGTGATTGGGTGTGTAGCATCAAATTGTTGTACTGCCTGGAGTAAATAAAAAGAACCCTACCCGTGTGTACATAATTACATAGGAAATACATTATACATGTATATGGTTAATGTAACTAAACTCATCAAGTCAAACCTTGGTTCCATCATAACTTAAGACATGTTTACTGTATCGGTCAAATATGAGATTGTCCAAGAACAGTTCTTCTTCATTCATTCATTCACTCATACGTCGCTCATAATTTGCTTCATGATTGCACATTATTTATTCCGCTTTTTGAATGTAGTCACACGTGTTTTCAAATGTAAAATGTGTTTCTAAAGAACAGTACAATGTACCATATGTGTGCATTGCTCATCCTCAAAACGTTTATATAAGTCTCATATTTAATCCATTGTATCTTAACCCTTTCCCTCATACGACAATTCTGCAGCAGACGACTTTGAACATATTTTGTCGAAAAATAGAAAATCTTTATAATTGAATGGATAACCTATGACTAAAAGTGGAAACAATTGACAAAAGGAGAAATTGCTCGTTTTGAGCAATTTCTTCTTTTGTCACTATGTTTTCAAAAAGCTGTCTGCTGCAGAGGCGTCAGAAAGCGCATATATGAAGGAAAGGGTTAATGAACGTTACTGTTTTCAATGGCCGTCTGCTGCAGATGCGTCATAATGCGTCTGCACTTGGGAAGGGGTTAAAGTCGCGTAAAGCAGGATAAGGATTAATTATCTGTTACATGTACATGTAATTTGAGTTTGTATACAGAGTATTTTTAAGAAGAAAAATTCAATATAATTGATTATTTTTCAGTCGCAAAACACGCCAGGCAGAAACAGATGCCTTCGATGAGTATGTGAAGTCTGGTGGACTTTCAGATCCGACGATGCATCTATTTAGAAACCTACTAAGCTATACCTACGGAATAATAGTGTTCACTTTGATCGGCTTTTATCTCATGAAAAAACACCGAATGGCCGAAAATCGGTTAGTCAATTTCTTTGTTATTGACTGGTTGGCATTGTGCCAGTACATCTACTAGTTCCGACAATATATAGCAGAAGTGTGTAACCATGCGACATCAAGCGTCGTTACAGTCAAGGGAGATAACTGTCCGAATAAATGACCATTTTTCGACTGTTCAAGTTGAATCGATCGATTTAGTCTATATTTTACCATCGCGTTTCCGTACTGCATTAAACAATGTTAAAAAGCTCGTATATTCCGTATTTCTAAGTGACAAATTTGAGAACATCATATAATCAGAAACGGCTCTGTGTTATAAACTGGTTGGCATTGTGTACAACTATAAGTAACGGCGATGTATAGCAGAAGTGTGGAACTGTGCGTCATCAAACGTCGTAATTGTCAAGGGAGAAAACTATGCGAATAAGTGATTATTTTTCGACCGTTCAACTTTGATCGATTAACTCGATTTTTCAATCGTCTTTTCATACTGAACTGAACGATGTTATAACGTTCGTATATATCCCAGATATTCATAACATGTAATCGCCGTGTCTTTTATTTGAAAACATGATCGTATAATCAGAAATGGCTCACGACATTATGGCCAAATTATGCTAGTAATATTTTGGCCAATCAGCTGCTAGTCCTTTCCGTACTTTGAATATACAGAACAGTACAGAGTAAACCTTGAACTTGCTACCTGCCCTTACCATTATAATATCGGGTCAGGCAAACATTAAAAATGGCGGGGCTCTTTGGACATGGTATGGCAAGCAAACCTTTTGTTTCAACTTTCAAAATCAATTTGTTTATGAATTGATCCCAACCATCAAGTTGAATTGGTCCGCTGTAGAGTTTTGTTTTATTAACTATAATACGCCGGGTACCAGACTCACGTCAGAGGTACCGGTACTAATTATCATAACGTACTGGGTACCAGACTTCACTGCAAGTTGACATTGTTGGTTCATGCCAGACGTACACAATTAATACAATGCGCCGGATACCAGACGTATACCGCGCATTTACTTGTTTGATGTTTCAATTCAAGTTAATCAACTTCTCTCGATAACAACCATATCTTAAAGTGTTCACTGTTCTAGAATTCTGTTATTGCATTGTCGGAATACTCTATACTACTTTTAACTGAAAGAACATTAATTCGCCAAGTTCTGTGAGAATACATGTGTATAGTTCTTTCAATTGGTTTTTCCATTCGATCATTGGTCGGCTTGTTGACATTTTAGCACAACTAAGTTTCCACGAAAAAAACACAAAAACACAACATTGTGAACTCGTAAAGAACTGCGTAAAGAATCGACCCGGATCAGCCTAAGTATGCCGCGCAGGCTAATCCGGGCAGACACTTTTCGCCTCCTGTGGATTTTCTGTTTCAGGAATCATTACTCTATACTCCTACCCCCTGAGACGGAATGTGTCGGCACGGATTAGCCTGCGCGGATTGCGCAGGCTGATCATGGTCGATATATTACGCAGAGTCCATAATGTTGGGTTTCTCGTGGAAAGGCACATTAATGTACTTGATTTGTCTGCGTTTTTATTTCAGCAAAACAGAATAGATCAGATGACAGTGGATGAGATATTTGTTAAGAGCGATCTGCTACCAACTTTTTTGATGAAAACACAAGTTGCTGAACACGTTTTTGGGGCATGTTTAGCTTTTTGACTCCGTGCAACTGATGATATTTTGAGAAAGACACAAAATAGAAAAATGCCCGTGTGTTATATAATATATGATGTATAAAAAGTATTGACACTCATATGTTTTACAGTGCGTGTGTGTCATTTTTAGGGGGGATTAATTAAGAAGAGGTTCCTTGTATCATATTGCAACACGTGGTATTTCATAATTAGTGTCATACTACGATAGTCGATGGTTTTGTATGCCAAATATTCAATGGCCATTCCATACTGCCTGCTAGTTGCCAGTAGTAACAGCTTCCACGTTCATTGTGTATGGCATCTGGCCAGTTTAGATGCTGCTATAGTTTAAAAAAATCTTCGTTTCAGTTCTCTAGAAAAAAAAAAGGCAAGAATTTGAAATTAATATAGAAACAATAAAAGAAGAGATGGCTCACCAGCTATTTCTCCAGTTCTCGAACTGTTTTAAAAGTCGTCTGTTTTTTCGAAGAAAGAAGTCTGGCTATTTTGATTCCCTTTGACGTCGTCGTCTTCTGCGTCGTTGTCACAACACTTTAACCTTACTTCATTACTTAACCCTTTCCCTCATATAGACGCTTTTTGACGCCTCTGCAGCAGAAGGCTTTTTGAAAAACATAGTGACAAAAGAAGAAATTGATCAAAACAATTTCTCCTTTTGACACAATGTTTCCCACTTTTAGTCATAGGTTATCTATTCAATTATAGAGATGTTCTATTTTTTGACAAAATATGTTCAAAGTCGTCTGCTACAAAATTGTCGTATGAGGGAAAGGGTTAAAAACAGTTACACATGTTCAAATGAAACTTGGTACACATGTTCCTAGGAACAATACGCATGTCTATAATAAATCATTAATCTCTGGCTTTATTAATTATTCAGTAATGCCCCTTTATCGACTTAGTAAAAGCTATCGTTGGCAATCGCTCCTCGGCGATCTTGTGATTCGGGATCTTACAGCAGCTTCACACAGTAAAGAATCCGATGAGCCTAGGCATACCCACAGTTTAACCAGAGTGATTACCGTCCGTCTATATGTGATATATACCAAATACATCTTCTTAATACGCACTAGAGGTGTAGCCTCCCTAGTTGGACGGCAATGTAACCATAAATGGTGCCAAACCGGAGAGTCCACAAGACCCGAAATTGAATCCAAGTTTCAATATATTCCAAAATGATTTCGAACTAGTCATTTTAAAATTAGTACCACTTCGGATAAGTGATTAATTACTGGTGATTGTTCAGAGGATTATGTCATGTTTGGGTATCTGTTGTTTCGTGAACACTATTCGTCGACATGGTTATACAGCAGGGAACCAAAGATGCCTATATAAACATGTGCTCGCCAAATAGTTAATTCTAAAGAACGACGAGGTATATCAAACCAGGGCTCGTGAGTTCGAAACCCGGCTCAGCCAGCCATTCTTTACGAGTATTGACCAGTCATTGTGTCTTGCGTTATTCGTCGTCAATGGGAACGTAGCAAGTTACATGGTAAGCGGGGAGAATAATTGTGTTAAAGCCAGGAAACGTTCGGTGAATTAACCAGCTTGGTGAAACTGATTGTTTGGTGTTTAACGCCGCTTTAAAAAAAAAGTGATATCACGCCTTTTCCTGGGTAAGGTACCAGTACTTATGGTCCATTTATCCTTACACCAGCAAGCCTTTCGTTATGGTAACCCGCAACACTGAGCGCCAAGGAGGGCGGCCATTACTTCCATTTTAGGGTCTTTGGTATTACCCGACCGGGGATCGAAACCGCGACTTCCCGCACCCGATGCGGACAATCTACCACTACATCGCTAGTAATGTGTGCCCTCATATGCGCTCATGGTTGCGGGGTTAGCATTGCGCTTGCTGGCTGGTGTCAGGATAAATTAACCGGTAGTACTTGTAACTTACCCAGGAAACGCCGTGATATAACTGAAAAACACCAACCAATCAATCGAGTACGTGTGGATACCACCACGTTTATCACAGCCGTGGTTGGTACACATGATAATCGAATTTCACACCGATAAAAAACCATAAACGTCTTAAACTATGTGACCGGTAAAGTTTATTCTGGATTAGCACCGCATACGAGACGGCCATAAATAATGATCCGTGTTTACATTTATTCTTCTTGTCTCACGCTGTATTTAACACCCGTTTTACACATTTCAATTCGTCAATCCTGATGTATCACTTTTAACCCTTTCCAATATACAGACGTTTTATGAAGCGTATGCAGCAGACGACTTTTCAAATCATTGTGGCAAAAGTGAAAATGAAAACTGCTCATAGTGAGCAATACTTTCTGTTGCGACAAAGTATTCCAACTTTATTCAATAATAGTTTCTTCATTTAAAGAGATTTTCTATGTTTGTTTTCAAAGTCGTCTTCTGTAGAATTATTGTTTGTAGAAAAGGGTATTGCTTCCCACCTTGATATATGAGCCGTTTCACGAGAAAACACTAACATTATTGACTCTGCGTAATGTATCGACCCAGATCAGCCTGCGCCATCCGCGCAGGCTAATCCGGGCCTACACATCCCGTCTCAGGGGGAAAGAGGTATTGAGTAATGATTCCGTAAACAGAACATCCACAGGAGGCGAAACGTGTCTGTCCGGATTAGCCAGCGCGGCATGCTTAGGCAGATCCGGTTTGATACTTTACGCAGAGTCCACAATGTTGGTTTTCCCGTGGGACGGCTCATATGAGCCCGTTTTGGGGAAGAGGGTACTAGTTGGCTTTTGTGAACATAATACACATAGACCTGCCTGTGTATCTACATAGTCTGATGAAGAGATCTACACTGATCACATACTAATTACGTTAGCTTATAAGAAGGTTCTGTCTAACTGTGTGTAGATTCTGATGAGACTGCGCATATGGATAGGGTGATCTGAACCAACACTCATCAGATATGCCAGCCAGTACATTTTTCGACGAACGGGTGCATATTATATTGTTTGACCAGATCAAGTATAAATAACGAATATAAAAAATACAGAAAGTTTAAAATATGACGATCCATAAATTGATCTTCAATGATAAACGTGCATATTATATTATTATTATCATATTTGAGCCCCGTCTGACGAAGTAGAGGTATCTCTGCATTTGTGAACAGTGAAGCAAGCCTCAGAGCCTTCACACAGGCCCGGCCCCGGTAGCTCAGTCGGAAGGAAAGCGGGCTGTTAATCCAGGGGTTGTGAGTTCGAACCCAAGCTCGGCCAACATTCTTTCCGGCGTTTGATAAAAGTCAATGCGACAAGCGTCATTCGTCTTCCACCAATGGGCTAACAATCTATGTGGAAAAGCATCCAGTTGTTTGGAAAGACTGTTGTTTGGAGTACTGGTGTGAGAAAACCAAGAAACAAATCGGTGGATGAAAAAAATATCACAGCCTACACCTTTCACCTATGTGCAATATAGACGATTTCATATTTTTGCCGGAACCTAGAAGCTTACGATTGCCTCTAGTTAATGTCAATGTTACTTTAATTAATTATTGCTTTCTGAAACCGATTTTGTGATTTTGTAATTTTGCTACCAGTTTAAAGCCAGTCGATCCGGCGATTCTGTACCGCCTTGGACAGGCTCTATACTTGTTGGCTATTAACCCTTTTCCTCATATAGACGCTTTCTGACGCCTCTGCAGCAGACAGCTTTTTGAAAACATAGTGACAAAAGAAGAAATTGCTCAAAACGAGCAATTTCTCCTTTTGCCACAATGTTTTCCACTTTTAGTCATATGTTATCCATTCAATTATAGAGATTTTCTATTTCTTGACAAAATATGTTCAAAGTCGTCTGCTGCAGAATTGCTGTATGAGGGAAAGGGTTAACTCGAGATGAGACTCATATGATATAGAAAGATATTGTGAATAACCTCAGATGCAAAAATGCGTGGCCAAAATTTGTGACGGGAATTTAGGTATACTAGTACATGTATACGTACAATACAATACAATACAAATATGTTATTCAATAATGTAAGGCCTCCGGCCCATTATACATAATTTACATAATAAATTCATATGAGTGACATCATAAACTTTTTGAAGATATTCAATTGTAGAAATAATTAGTATACGGCACATGTTTTATTATTTAATTTGAAACCTGTTCATCTAAAAGTAATTTTCTGGTTTTAAATGCCTCAATTAGATATTTTATCAGTGATTTTACATAAGTTGGTCTATATTCACTCATTATGTCATAACACAACCTTGTAGTTGGGTACGAATTTGTACAGACATCTTGGAAATAAAGAAGACGAAGTTCATTGTAAACTGGACATACTAACACAAAGTGAAATTCATCCTCAACAACATAGCAGTTTCTATCAAGACAAATATTACAGAATCTAAAGCAATAATCAATATTTTGGTGTCTACCTTTTTCTACATTTACAATATGCGACGAATAATAATATGAAATATCCATGGAAAGATACATTTCTACATTTAACAGAGATTTAAAGTGTTGATAATATTTTGACTTCGGTGAATCTCTGATCTTTTGCTGAATATTTTGGAGAGAGCAATCTATAATACTTTAAAGCACTTTAAAAATTGACTACAATTTCCTACACCGTCGTTTATCCATACGTATCCAAAACATAATTTATATGAGCCGTTCCACGAGAAAACCAACATTATGGACTCGGCGTAATATATCGACCTAGATCACATGCGCAGTCCGCGAAGGCTAATCCGGGCCGATACATTCCGTCTCGGGAAGATATTGGTATAGAGTAATGATTCATGAAACAGAAAATCCACAGGGGGCGAAAAGTATTAGCCTGCACGGCATGTTTAGGCTGTTCCGGATCAATTCTTTACGCAGAGTCAACACTGGAGGTTTTCTCGTGGGACGGCCCGTAATAATTTTGTTTGACTTACGTCTTTTGTCTTCCACCAACGAGCTGGACACATCTATGTGGGAAGGAAGCCAGAGAACAGTATTTAGCGAGAGAGCCAGGATACACATTAAAGGGAAACTGGCCACCGGGATATATCTGAAAACAATGTTACAAAAGGTGTCTAACCAATGTCAGTCAATTACACGTCCATATATCCGGCTTTACTCTGTCTGTCCATACGTCCTAAAAGTGTGTGTCATGTTTGTGTCCAAATCTGTTTTACCATTTTCTACAAAAAAAAAAAAATCGGCATGTTTCCCCAATACAGACACTTTCTGCCGCTTCTGCAATATCTTCTTTTGCCACAATGTTTTGATATTTGTTAGTAACTATACCTTCATTCATAGAGAGCATCCATATTTGTGCTTATATTTTTTACAAAGTAATCATCCACAGATGTGTTGTAAGTGGGAAAGGGTGAACCATACAGTCATGAAAAGTTATGTGAATGTTTATGGTAATATGTAGATGTGCACCTGGGGTATGATTATGGCGACTATGCACTGATACCCCTAGTGGCTGTCAAAGTTATTTAACCCTTTTCGACGTGCAGACGCCTGTTGAAGCATCTGTAGCAGGCGACCTTTGAAAACATATTGGCAAAATGAGCAATTTCTCCATTTACCATAATGTTTTCAACTCTATTCATACTTATACTTCATTTTTTTTCATATTCTTCATATTTTTGCCAATTTGTTTTCAAAGTCGCCTTTTACAGGTGTGTTGTATGTGGGAACGGGTTATTTGAGCCAATGTATGATAACACTTAAAAGTATTGAAGTATTTTTTATCACTAAGTTAGGTTGGTGGAATTGGACTCGTAAGAGCATATTTCATCAGTTTCCCAAAGAATTAGCAAAACATGAATGCTGGAATTGATTTAAATAACTGACTAAAGACACATAAATAGTAACCTTGCTTCCTAACAATATTTGTCAAGAAATGAAATAATTTGGGCTTTTAATTAAGAAAACAAAAATGATGAAATACGCTCTTAACCCTTTCCCTCATATAGACACTTTCTGACGCCTCTGCAGCAGACGGCTTTTTGAAAACATAGTGACAAAAGAAGAAATTGCACAAAACGTGCAATTTCTCCTTTTGCCACAATGTTGTCCACTTTTTGTCATGGGTTATCCATTCAATTATAGAGATTTTCTATATTTTGACAAAGTACGTTCAAAGTCGTCTGCTGCATAATTGTCGTATGAGGGAAAGGGTTAAGTATTTAAGTTTTAATTAGTGTAAAGTATATATATATATCGTTGGTGGAATTGGGGCCTGGCCATACGAGCAACATGACAGCATCTGTAAAGAGGATTTTGACAAACAAAACTGTATAAGTTAGCAGGTTATTAGTCAAAATTACCACTACGTAAGCTGGAGTTAACTGGTATATTTCCCCCACAATATCTCTCTCATTTCACCACCAAACCCTGATGTGGGTACTCAAAAGACTTGTCTCAGTGGGACGATTATTTGGAGTACCCATAAAACAGGGTTTAATTTTTTTCCCACATATCTGCAGCAGACGACTTTGAAGACATGAAGTATAAAACATGGTGAGTCTCTATAAATTAAAGTATGATCATTGAATAGAAGTAAAAACATTGTGGTAAAATGAGAAATTGCTCGTTTTGAGCAATTTCTCCTTTTGCTACAATGTTTTCAAGAGTCGACTGCTGCAGATGTGTTCACATGCGTTAATAGGTGGGAAAAGGGTTTAGTGTCAAATAAGAAATTCAGAATGAGAAATATGCACCTTATCTAAAGCTCTGCCGGACACTCCGTGGATATTAAAAAAATCACCGGATGGTCATTTGTCCTGCGGCTTGGATCTATAATGTTAAAGGGTCGGTCTGGACCTGCCAGACTGGAAAAACTACGTTTGGCATATTAAATTACTTCTGGTAATCCCATCATACATAATTAGACAAAGTCTTATACCCTTCACAGTATTTCATTCTTACTAATTGAAATTTGGCAGTCCGCGAGTCACGGCTAAATGGAGACGTTCGTACCGTCCAATTCTATATGAACTACGTTAGGCAAAAAGGGGGTCTTGTTGCATCCCGGAGACCTGTTGGGCTATTCTTCTAGCGTTTTGACAGATTTCACAACGAGGTAGTGGTAACGCCTCAGCCTCTTATTCCATACGTCCCGGGTTCGAACGCAATGATGAGCGGATTCTACCTTTTTCCCCACACATACGACCGAGCACCGCTTATGTCTCTAGGAAGCAGTCATCGAGCGTGATTGATATCAGTTGAAAGTTTGTTTTGCAATCTGTGTAAAATAAATACGTGTTAACCCTTTCCCACATGCAGACGCAGTTTGACGCAATAACAGCAGACGACTTTTGAAAACATTGTGGCCAAAATTTAACAATTAAGCTATCTGTTATGGAGATTTTTCAGGTTTTTGCAACTATGTTTTCAAAGTCGTCTGCTGTAGATGTGTTGTATGTGGGAAACAACAACACCCTACTTCGACTAACGCGACTCATATATGTCTGCATGCTTTTTCCCGCCATAGATACAACCAATCTACCGTTTCCGACTTCTAACTGTTTACCTAGAACGATATATACCATTGTAGTATGTCAAGGACATTTCTGATGAAAATATGTATAAATAGGTTATGTATAAATAGGATATCTTGAAATGTATTTGAAAGCGTTATTTCAAAATAGTAGGGCCTAGACTTATATAAATATTGCGGTAAATTTTCAATTGTGTAAGTTTCGTCTATTCCAACAGGAGTTTTCTTTGTTGCGAATTTGTAAAAAGTCGTTTCGGTCAAGGAAAGACTAAACCCGCAATGTTTACTATCCTGTTTCAAAATTGTACTTTCATTTGTCATGGTTTCTGTTCTCTCGTGTCTGCAGCAGTTTTAAATTTGGAATATACTTGTGGTTACAAATGAGATACATGTATTGTTTTACTCCATTTACCTAAAACATATCTGTGGTCGCTACATAACAGATTAATAGAAGCTCATCCTTGTATTATGCGTCCAGGGGTTTCCTCTGACCTAGTCCAGGTAAGTCAACCAGATACTATTTATAAGTTTACGTTCACTGTGACATAGTCCAGATATTGTTGCAAAACGGTGTTAATCCAAATCGATAGATTCAGTCGTTGGGTGTTGTTAAATGATAACAGTTTACGTGTTTAACCCTTTCCCACATAAAACAAATCTGCAGCAGACGACTTTGAAAACATGGTGACAAAAAAACCGTGAATAATCCCCATAAATGATAGCTTAATTGTTAAATAAAGCTGAACACATTGTGGCCAAAGGAGAAATCGCTCTTCAAGAGCAATTTCACCTTTGGCCACAATGTTTTCAAAAGTCGTCTGCTGCTATTGCGTCAAAATGCGTCTGCAGGTGGGAAAGGGTTAACAAGTTTAATATATTTACTGGATGATCTTTCTTGACAAAATAGTTCAGGAATGTGGAGGCTGTTTTTGGGCTACATTGTTTTCAAATCTCGTATCAAGTTACGTACAGACGAGGGTCAACAAAATGTTCTTTTGTTTATTAACCCTTTCCCTCATATAGACGCTTTCTGACGCCTCTGCAGCAGACGGCTTTTTGAAAACATAGTGACAAAAGAAGAAATTGCACAAAACGTGCAATTTCTCTTTTTGCCACAATGTTTTCCACTTTTTGTCATAGGTTATCCATTCACAATGGAGATTTCAAAGTCGTCTGCTGCAGAATTGTCGTATGAGGGAAAGGGTTAAACTTATTTATTTAACATTGATTGCGAACAAACTTTGTGTGGAAAAATTCCTCAATGCAGAACCCGTTCATCACGGGATTCGAAGCCGAGACTTTTGGTACAAGGGTCCGACGCTCCGCCACTGTACCGATGACTTTAAAATGATCTTTTAAGCAAGGCATAGCGATATAATGGTTCATACAAGCGGATTGTTAGGAACAAATAGTAAAAACACCGTTAACCCTTTCCCACAAACAGACGCTTTCTGACGCTTCTGCAGTAGCCGACTTTTGAAAACACTGTGACAAAAGTAGAAATTGCTCAAAACGAGCAGTTTTTCCTTTTGCCACAATGTTTTCAACTCTTTTCAGTAATTATACCTTGATTTATAGAGCTTTTCCGTGTGTTTGCCTTGTAGTTTTCAAAGTCGTCTGCTACAGATCTTTTGTATGTGGGAAAGTGTTAATAGTCATAGTAAAATCTGAATCTGCCGTTTCCGAGAGGTTTACGCACTGGATTTGACACCAGGCGTTCCAGATTCGATCCCGATCGCAATGGTATTTGTGGGTGTTCCCCCGGGCATCACCCATCCAGCCTGGTACGAATAACGTCCCAGTGAAATAGTTTGTTTGACGTTGAAAAAAGCGTTAATTCCAAGAAAATCAATAAACCAGTGACATAAAACATGGCTGTAAGTCCGAACTTCCCATGCCTCCACATTGAGGAGCGAAGACACTCGGGTCTGACAGCGGACAGGTGTCAGCACTCTCTCTCTCTGGCTGTCAGAAATCACATTTTTATAAATTATACATGCTGTAGACAATTGTTCCGCATAATCTGAGTTTATGATGTGTTTTTCCCGGGAGAGACTGATGCATAATTAAGGAAGAGGACGATATCGGCTACTCCATTCTGTGAACCTTAATTGGATGTTGGTCTTTGAATTTATTTGATCTTGTCTCTCTAGGAGTTCTAGCATGAATGCAAGAAAACATTATATTGTATCAAACACCTTTTCGACTTTCTAAATTGCATAGGATATTATAGCGACGCTCCAGCCGAGCCCCGGTAGCTCAGTCGGAAGCGACGCAGGCTGTCAAGCCAGGGGTTGTGAGTTCGAATCCCAGCTCGGCCAACATTCTTTCCGACGTTTGACAAAAGTCACTGTGACAAGCGTCATCCTCTTTCACCAATGGGCTTTCAGTCTATTTGGAAAAGCAGCTGCCCGCCATGATATGACTGAAAAACTGTTGAAAACGGCGTAAGCCTCAATCAATCAATTACTACACGTGTGGAAAAACACGTTCTAATCATCCAAATGGATGCTGATTTACAGAAGGTTCTTGAAACCTTCTTTGATAATATAGTTGCGACCAGTGGATATACACTGGTCGCAACTGCTAAAACGGTTGGTTTTCGCTATGCGCCGCTCATTATAAATGGACAATACTTACCGGACCCGGATTACCGTCTGTATAATTGAAAAGGTTAAATATAAAAACAACTATCGAACATTCCGTTATTGATTGGTGTTATATTAGATAGATAATGATGTCTGATATATCTTTATTTGACAAGAACATATATACATTTTATATTTACATATGTATAATACATATATATGCGATACAATATGATCCAGTATCAAAATCCTGTATCAATTATTGTTTCTTATTTAAAAACAAACAAACAAAAACAAAAAAATGGAAAATACACATACAGCTCTTATACATCTATTGATGGATACACGTTCTAGTAAATAACGCTCGATATGATAGTGTTAAAGAAAGAACAAACATTTCGATTATTTACGGAAATAAATGTATACATAATTCAACAATTGTTCAGTTATATTAAGGCGTTTCCTGGGTAAGTTACCAGTACTACTGGTCCATTTATCCTGACACCAACCAGTCAATCGTAATGCAACCCCGCAAACCTGAGTGCCAAGGAGGGCAGCAACTAATACCATTTTTAAAGTCTGTGGTATGACCCGATTGGGGATCAAACCCGCGACCTCCCCCACCGAGGCGAACGCTCTTCCCCTACACAACCGAGGCGGTCCATTTTCTTCGAGATAGGTTTCAGCCGTCCCACGAGGAAACCAACATTGTGGACTCTGCGTAAAGTATCGACCCGGATCAGCATAGGCATGCCGCGCAGGCTAACCCGGATAAACACTTTTCGCCTTCTGTGACTTTTCGGTTTCAGGAATAGCTACTCTATACATCTATCCCCCTAAGACGGAATGTGTCGGCCGGATCAGTCTGCGCGGACAGCGCAGGCTGATCTGGTCGATACATTACGCAGATGTCTATCGCCGCAGCTGCATTTTGGACTCTGCGTAAAGTATCGACCCGGATCAGCCTAAGCATGTATCGCAGGCTAATCCGGTAGGAAACGTTTCGCCTCCTGTAGATTTTGTGTTTCAGGAATCATTACTCTATACCCTTAAGACGGAATGTGTCGGTCCGGATTAGCCTGCGCGGACTGCGCAGGCTGATCTGGATCGATACATTACGCAGTGACCAAAAATGTTGGTTTTCTCGTTGAACGGTTCATTTTTATGCGGTTCATTAAAGTTAAAATGAGCGATGATCAGCGAAAACCAACATTGGCGTCATTGTTACAGTGTGGTACGAATCCTTTCCCACATACAGCAAATATGCAGCAGACGACTTTCAACACATCTAGGCAAAACAATGGAAAACCTCAGTAAATGAAAGTATAATGACTGAAAACAGTTGAAAACATTGTGTCAAAAGGAGAAATTGCTCGTTTTGAGCAATTTCTCCTTTTGTCACAATGTTTTCAAAATGCGTCAGCTGCGGATGCGTCAACATGTGTCTATAGGTGGGAAAGGGCTGTCATGATAAAGGATCCAAAATGGACACTGATTTACAGTTGCTGTTTTTTAAATCTTTTATTGATGATTTGGCGAACAGTGAAGAACCACCATATTAGACCGCACGGATCTTAAGATACACTGATTGCAAAGCCTTAACCCTTTCCCACATACAACAAATCTTCAGAAGACGATTTTGAACTCGTCTGCTTAAAATCTGGTTGACCTCTTTAAATGAAAGTTGAATCATTGAACAAAGTTGAAAACCTTGTGGCAGAAGAAGAAAATCGCTCATTATGAGTAATTTCTCCTTTTTGGTACAATCTTTTGAAAAGTCGTCTCCTACAGAAAAGTCAGCATGCGTCTGTCTATACGTGGGAAAAATTTAAGATTAGTATTCGTAGAGCGCAACGCAAATGTTGGATATACTTGAAACAGGTTGGTACAGGCGAGCAAGATGTCTATAAAAACAGATCTTGTAATTCATTGGACAATACTATATAGCATCGCCAGAGAGATGTCAAGCTAATGGCATTCGTTACTTAAGACCAGACTTTCAGACCAATAGGCGTGATTACATTCAGTTAACTTGTCAGACAAGCAAGTCTCGCAATAAACGGTATCAACTGATTTACAAAGTGCACGTACTTATAGCCAAATATTTTACCGCTAAAATTACATCTAAAACTTGATGGGAAATATAGCTTCAGAGCTCTTGATAATTGGCGTTTTGCGTGTGCTAATATCCTTATCTTATACTCGAACTCTATGGTGTGGGTACTTAAAAGAATCTCATCACTGAGACGATTCTTTTGAATACCTACGATATGGGGTCTTCTTGGATACTAAGAGAGATATTGTGGAGGATAAATAGCTTTTTACCCCCTCCTTATATTGACCTCTGTCGATGAACCTGGTTCGAGACCTGCTGTGGACAATCATTGCGGAGTCCTCATGAATCATCTCTGTGACCGCGGCATTAATGTAATTTGTTTGTTTGCTTGCTTGCTTGTTTGTAGTGTTTTACGCTCCTTTCAACAGTATTTCTGTCATATACATGCCTTTCATCCGTGAATTACCAGTGTTGTTGGTACTATTAGTCTGACACTAGCGCATCGTTCTTAACTCGTTCAGCGCCACAGGCAATATTGAGGTTTTTGCAAACAATGCAGATTCAGGCGAGTCAGCTCGTAACGAGCTGTCTCACCTGAAATCAGCATTGTTTGCCTTTTAGTTACCAAAATAGTCCAAAACTTTCATAAATTGAGAAATGGACATACCCGATTTTGAACATGAAAGAGTCTACTTTAAACAACTCGGCGCTGAAAGAGTTAAAGCAACCATTGAAGTCAATTGTCCATTGGAGGAAAGCCACTTCTACTATATATGACTCGACCGGGGATGGAATACTTGTCGTCCGCTCTCTAAACACTGCATCATTGAGAGGTCATATATATATTGAACGGTATGCTGCGAAAACCAACCTTAACGTAACAAGTATATGTGTGGGAAACTGCGAAATTATGCTAAGGATCCAAAACGGATACTGCCGTACACAAGTTTCTTGAAAACTTTCTGTGACTAATTAGAGAACTGTGATGAGCAAGATCAGGTTGCACGGATGCGCTCGTTGATCTGGATCTACACTTATCGCAAATGCCGTTCGGTTAGTTGCGAGTGTTGAGTAGGACTGCAGGAAGCAGATATGGAGCGTGATAAATATAGCTGAAAGCTTGTCTCGAAATCGATGTAAAACTATTAATTTACACTAAGTATTACTTATCGCGTTATTTGTAAGGATAAAAGATAATTGATAACATTCATTTTGAAAGATGATTTTTCACAAAATGTATTGTATTTCCTTATATTGTTTTACCTCTCAATCCGTCGATGGTTAATGTGAAAATAAATCATTCCCACGATGCCTCTTTATGGAGTGTGTTTCTACAACGTTGTCTGATAACAATCCGGTTACAGACTGGTTCATGCTCAAAATAAACCAAGTCGTGACAAAACAAGCTTTACTTTTGTTTAATATCTTTATCATTTGATTTTTCAACAAAAGAAAATATGGTGAAAAAGAAAGGTCATTCTGAATAATTATTCTGACAAATTAATTTATATTCTATATCAAAATGCACGTCGTCGCACCAAACGATATTTGAGCCGTCCCGCGAGAAAACCAACATTATGGACCTTGCGTAAAGTAGCGACCCGGATCAGCCTAAGCATGCCGCGCAGGCTTACCCGGATATACACGTTGCGTCTCCTGTGGTTTTTCTGTTTCAGGAATCATTACTCTCTACCCTCTGAGACGGAATGTGTAGGCCTGGATCAGTCTGCGCCGACTGCGCAGGTTGATCTTGGTCGATACATTACGCAGAGGCCATGACGTTGGTTTTTCTCGCGGGATGGCACATTTCCATAATTGCCGAAACAGATCATTTATGGATGCTATTTTAATGATTTAGAAGACCAAGGGAACACGCCATGCACTTTACAAGTCTTCTGTATCGCTGTGTGAAAGAATAGTTTATGTGTCCAATTTCAGCCCATACTCAAAAGGCAAAACGACATTGAATTCATGGCTGTGTGTCGTTATAAAATGACTCAAGAGTAAATCGCACACATTCTAAGGTCAACATGACTGAACTGGAATTGCAGCCTCTCGTGTTTCACTCCCTCCGTGTGTTGCTAAGTAGGACTCCTTTTCCGACTGGTATTGATCATTTACAGGTTTTTGAAAACATTCGAAATTACGATTCCCGTAAGAGCGCGTCAAAATTTGTGATACAGGAATCAAAAAAGTAAAATGTAATAAGTTTAAAACACTGTTTGATGATCATTTTACATAGCCTGACTCCAGCAAAACCACAGAATAGAGACTTATTTACTGGGTCCACACAAGCCGCAAATGCCTCAAAAATTGAAAATGTCAAACTGCATTATTTGCATATTCGTGAGTCCACTTCCGTGTGTGATGCTCAAGTTACCTATGAGTCTTAGCAGAAAAAGTTCAATCCTCATTTGAGCCATTCCACGAGAAAAACAACAGTATGGACTCTACGTAATGTATTGACTCAGAACAGCCTGCGCAATCCGCGCAGGCTAATCCGAGCCGACACATTCCGTCTTAGGGGGAGACAGGAATACAGTAATGATTTCTGAAACATAAAATACACAGGAGGTGAAAAGTGTTTGTCCGGGTAAGCCTGCACGGCATGCTTAGGCTGATATGGTCGATACTTTATGCAATATTGGTTTTTATCTTGGAACAGCTGACTTATCATAATTGTGATTTCGACCAATTTACCACATCGCCAATTTAAAATGTTTCAACTTGACACGCCGAAATTTGTTACCGCAGAGTTAAAGCCTTTCATAGTATCAATTTTGAGGATCAATTTACGTTGCCTGGGCAAAACCACAAAATACCCTACCCCGATAGAAACGTATTTACTGGATCTACACTGATCGCTAATGCCACAAGGTTGATATTCGTAAAGCACAACATAACGGTACTTATTAGTCGCCGGGCAGAAGCCCGCGACTTCTATTTTTAATAGCTTTTCGGAAATCACATGGGAGGAGGGATAATTATTGGAAAGAAACACATTAAGATGTTTTGAACATATTACAATTGTGTTTGTTTAAAAACACTAAGTAATGACACATCTAAAATGGAATAAACATTTCGATGTTTTAGGTATTTTTAGTTTCATTTTGTTGACTTGCATTTAAGTGTTTTTGTCTTATTTACGAAGACAAATGTGGTCCCTGCTAGACTTGCAACCAACTGCTATATGTCAATATTGAGATATATTGAAATAAAAATCACGTCAAATTCTACTTTCAATAGTAATGTTAACTTACTGAATGTTATTTTCATGTTCAAAAATATGTCTTGATTTGTGAAGAATTCATTTGATAATGTTAACTCGTGTATATCTAAAATATGAACTGTTTCTAACCTAGAACTGTTGATTACGTCACTACCGAGTACCGCCCGCATAGATGTGTAAATTTTGCACACGCTACTATATACTACTGTACTTACTGTGTGTGCGTTAACCAATGCGCGCACCTGCTTGCTTTTATGTAAGTCACGTCGAATTCTCCTTTTAATAGATAAGTATCAACATAAACTGGTAACAGAAACAAATAAGATTTTTTTTTGTGAAAATATGTCTCAAATATAAGCCTGTTTATCGGTCGTGAACGTCGAAACGCTTTTTCCTCAGTTTGTGACCTAGTTTCATATTGCCAAAATGTAAACAAAGCGAAGTAACCGGAAGTAACATGTAAACTTAGAAAAGTGACTTACGCAGACAAAAAATGTCGCACGACAAATTGATTTCTTAAACGTCACGATTGAGTGCATGGGTCGAATGTAGGAGAAAGAAATATACTATAGAAACGCTTTTTTCTCTCGAATGCAGTGGAATAAAACATGCACTAAAGCTTTGCCTGATTTTTTATTCACTTTCTTCGATGTCTGACACTCGACTCGATCTTGAAACAAAGGTCAACATTTTGAAAAAATGCTCAAACACCTTATTACAGATAGATAGCTAATATTACACACTTAAATGATTAAATATATGTGATATTAAATGTTTATTTGGCTTGAAACAAATTAAGAGAAGAACAAACTCTGATAAACAATAGATTTAGAAATAAAGAAAAACTGCTCTTTCGCACCCAATTAATTTCATACTTGCCACCTATTAAATAGTAATGGGACTCGCAACTGGCATTTCTCTTGCGCCAAACATATATTGTATGCATCAACGATTTATATAAACAATTTAGCTGATATGTTGTTTCAAGTGTGGTCTACTTTTTAAACATATGAGGATAAATTTTAACATCTGTGAAATATTTATTATAATTATTATTAAAAAGGAGGAAGTTAATGTCTTCAGCAATTTAACCGTTTTCTCAATGTTTTAAGCATTTAAAGGTTTTCATTGTTGCTTCAGACATGGAAAGGGTTTAATAGCTTTTTATTGCAGGTAGATTTAAATCCCAAAATGTATTAATTTGTTGTGGTTTTATTGACAAATACAAAACATCCAAAATCCTGACCAAAAGATATCCTGAAATTTGTAGATCTATGTGGAATTTCAAAAATCCTGGAATTAGTCCTTATGAAAACATTATGTGTATGTTTAGACTAATGAAAGTCAAGAATACATGTGTGTTAAAAAATTAATCAATGCAGTCTTTTCCGGCGACATTGATGCCTTGCATCAACTTTCTCTTGTTATATTTGTTTATAGACTCCTGTCTATAATCCTGCTGTGTATAAACTTATATGAGGATCACTGTTTACATGACCTGGCTCCTACACCAAAACCAAACAATACTTTGACCCATGAATGACTTATTTACTGGATCTACACTTGTGGCTAATGCCCTTAAGTTGGTACTCGTTGAGCCAAACATAACGCTACTTATTATACTCGTTTGATCGACTCCTGTCTATGATCCTGTTGTGTATCTTCACATTAGAGGATCAATGTTTACAACACCAAAACCAAAACCCCACAATATTTTCAACCCATTAGATACTTATTTACAGGATCTACACTTGCCTCTATGCCCTTAGGTTGGTATTCGTAGAGCCAAATATAACGGTACTTATTATATTCGTGTGGTCGGCTCCTGTTTGTTATGCTGTGGATCGATTTTGACATGGTCTGGTTCCAACAACAAAACCACACAATACGCTACCCAATAGAGACTTATTTTATACTTGTACATCCACATCTGGCACACTGACTGGATGTCTGTTACTGACTGTTAAATGAAAACTGATGGATTCTCAAATGATCACTTACTTTTGAAATGTAAGAAAATCCTCTCGCACAAAGGCAGGAATAAATGTTGTTTTTATTTGTTCCGCATCGTAAAGTTCTTCTGGGGCTTGTATGGTTTAAACTAATAGAGAGTTTGGCTATCCTTCCCCGTCTAATCGGGCAACCCTTTGATTTCAGATAATAGATCTAGACTATATACTAAGCAGTTATTCGTTGCCGTATAAGCGATTTTTTGTTTGTCAATCTAACATTTTCCTACATACTTACGCTTTCGGACGCCTCTGCAGAAGACGACTTTTTAAAATATTGTTGCAGCCGGAGAAATTGCTCATGATAAGCAATTCTTCTTTCGCCGGATTGTTTTCAACTCTAATTGATAATTTAGCTTTCATTTTCAAGTTTTTGCCTTTATCTGTCTTAGTAAGAATGAAAGGTTTAAATTCAAGAATAGTACCCTACGAAAACCAACCTTATTGTTTGTGTAAAAGATGCAGATGTAGATCAATCCACAGGCATCCGAGTTTTCATCTTAGAAAACAATGGAGGAAAAAACCACAATACTCTTTATCGTCCAGTTGCTATAATAATATTGACTGTAATTAATTCGGGGAATCCTTCACAGAACCGAGTTACTATAAATAGCCTCTATATGGTTCATATTGTATAATACTAATGTATTTTTTATATAATACCATATAGAGAGGCTATTTATAGTAACACGATCATGTGTGGGATTCTCCTAATTGTCTCATACGATAACATTACGGTCATTATTAATACAGCATAAGGACCACATAAAGATACAATTTGTAGTATCTTAACGAGTTATTGTGCTTTTTTTTCTTTTCTATTTTTCTCAAATGAAAACTCGGTACGCCTGTGATCAATCTACGCATCTGGGCAGATTGATGATCAGATGATGCACGGTTTGCCAATTAGTCACAGAAAGTTTTTGTCAAACATTGAACATTTGAATGTGCAGACAGATCCTTACAGGATGACTCGATTATTTTGTTCTGAGACTAGCTCGTTAGTTCTATATACACCGACCATCTAGTGCCGAAGTTAAAATAAATAAAATGTTAAATTTGTTATCCATTGAAGATTACAATCCGACCATTGGGAATGTTTGATTTGCCTTATTATTTGTGAGGCTATCTTTATTTATCCAATGAGCTACGTTTTAAGTTAACCCTTTCCCACATATAAACGCTTTCTGACGCCTTTGCAGCAGACGACTTTTGAAAACATTGTGACAAAAGAACAAATTGCTCAAAACGACCAATTTCGCCTTTTGCCACCATGTTTTCAACTTTGTTCATTAATTATGATTTCATTTATTGGAAAGGTCCACACTTTTGCCAAAATATTTTCACAGTTGTCTGCTGCTGTATTTGTTGTATGTGGGAAAGGGATAAAATGGTTTTTTTTATTGAATGTGTTCAAAGTGTAACCAAAGCATGTATAAGTACACAGTGTCGCGCCACAACCTTCACTATATGTAACTGACACTAACAGCAAACCACGTGGCTTTATATAAATAAGCCGTTCCACGAGAAAACCAACATTTTGGACTTTGAGTAATGTATCGAACCGGATCAGCATAAATATGCCGCGCAAGCTAACCCGGACAGACACTTTTCGCCTCCTGTGGATTTTCTGTTTCATGAATTATTACTCTATACCTTAATCCCCATGAGAAGAAATGTGTCGACCCGGATAAGCCTTCTTGATCTGGATCGATACATTACGCAGAGTCCACAATGTTGGTTTTCTCGTGGAACGGCCTATATATAAATATAAATCTGAATTAAACTTAATTAATTACTATTTTTCAACTATTGTATTGTCTTAACCATTTCTGTATGTATATTTGTGAATGTTTATGCTTAAGTTTAATATAAACTATCTGTTATGTTCTGTTCTGTTCTGTTCTTTTATATCAAAGCACCGTTATGTGATGCAAACATGTGATGTAACCAACCCAGTTTCTGCTTGACGCGGCACAAAAGTCAACGTTGACATTTGAGTTGTCAAGTTGGGTTACTTTTGTATCCTAAATAGAGTTATAATTTTCCTTTCATTAACGTTTCCCCACATGATAGCGCATTTTGACACGTCTTCAGCACACACATTTTGAAAGCATACTTGCAAAAGAAGAAAGTGTTGCATTTTTTTTATACGACTTTTGAAAACGTTGTTGCAAAATTAAAAAAAAAGCGCTTATTCTCCATCGAATAATTATAATTTCATTTATAGAGATGTTCCATATGTCTGTGTTTTCAATGGCGTTGTATGTAGGAAAAGGATTAATATTTACAAGTTGAAATTTGGCAACACAATCGAAAGGTCAAGATCTTTAAGGATGAGAAATATTTCAGCAACTCCAAATAATATGTATACAACGTTGAACTATTGAATAGATAGCATGCTGAAATGTTGTTATAATGATTGAATACAGAATAGAGAATTCGACCCAGTCATGTTGCTAAATTCACACAACTATAATAAGCTAATTCACGGAGGTAAATTGGTAAGTTTAAACATATTTATTTCAGTCGAGTCTCTCAATTTGGGTGTCTTAATGCATCTGCGTACTGTGAGGACTCAGGCGAACCTATGTGTCCACACAGTCACACCATACTTTTCACAGTCTGCAACTTTGTAATATAGAGGCTTCAATACATCTTCTAATAACAGAAAGTGGAAGGTAAGTCACGCTAGTTTATGACAATAATTATGTCTTTAAATGAGGTCAAAGCGGACTGTCTTTAAGACCCGAAGTTCATTTATTTTACATCGATTTTGAAAAGAAGTTCTTACAACTTCTACACAATTGGAGGTCCGGGGTTCGAGCCCCAGACTGGCTGCATGTTTTTTTTATAATTTAATTTAGTTATAAACAAATATTCTTTTCTCTGTATATGTGTGTATTTAAACTTTAATGTTACAAGAAAAAGCAAACGAAGTATGATTAAACTAATCCCGTTTGATCACGAGGCCACTGATCTACCTCTATACCACTGTCTCCCTCATTAGTATGCTATGCTATGCTAAAACTCTCTTCCTATATGCAACACATATATATAAATTTATGATTTAGGGTTTTAAAAGTCTAGGCATTCAACAAAAGTATATATTTCTAGTTATACGCATTTCTCCTTTTGCCACAATGTTTTCAAAAGTCATCTGCTTTTATGCGTCAGAATGCGCCTTCATGTGTGAAAGGGATAACTAGCAATCAAGTCATTATTTGTCAATGATTCTAAATACCCTCCTGTTTCCAATTCTAAATTCACAGAGAAATACAGGTTCACCGGTTTAACCACATTTAAACATGTTGTAACTTTATAACATATTTGAAGTTACATTAAACAACAACTTCTTAGAGAGATAACTCTCTAAATTACAGGGATATCTCTCTAGTTTAAATAACCATCTTAAATATTAAAATATCTCATTGACGTAGAGAGCTATCACTCTAAATCATAAATATATCTCTCACGTTTAGAGAGATATCTTTCAATATCTGAGAGACATCGCTCTTTCTTAAAGAAATATATATCTAAGTTAAGAGATATCTTTAAAACTTATAAATAGTAAAACGGTTTGCCATACTTTAAACTCTATTCAAAAATCCAAGTGTCAATTGTTACCAAGACTCGGTTCAGCCTGCGCCTCAGTGACTTCAATGTATTTTGATCGGTAGCCTAATACAAGCGTTACAAACTCCTCTGTAGGTAATGTGAGGCAGCAATAAGACTTCACTCATTATCAAGACAAGCTTTATTTAAATCATAGAAATAAATCGCAGTAGGTGTGCTGCAGAAAACGACACATTAACCGTTTCCCACATACAACAATTCCGCAGCAGACGACTTTGAAAACATATTGGAAAAATCATGGGAAATCTCTATAAATAAAGCTACCATTAATGAAAAAAGTTGAAAACATTGTGGCAAAAGGAAGACTCGTTTTGAGCAATTCCTCCTTTTGTAACAACGTTTTCAAAAGGTGTCAAAAGCATCTGTATGAGGCAAATGGTTAAGGTTGGTTTATTGTATAGATGGTGCTGTGTTGCGAAAGAATTGTCTTTTATTCAAGTTGATTTATCACTCTTTAATCTAATTGTACAAGTGGTCTAAAGAATATTAAATCGTGAACGGCACTCTGAAAACGGAACAGCATGTGTAAACGGTTAACCCTTTCCCTCATATAGACGCTTTCTGACGCCTCTGCAGCAGACGGCTTTTTGAAAACATAGTGACAAAAGAAGAAATTGCTCAAAATGAGCAATTTCTCCTTTTGACACAATGTTTTCGACTTTTGGTCATAGGTTATCCATTCAATTATAGAGATTTTCTATTTTTTGACAAAATATGTTCAAAGTCGTCTGTTTCAGAATTGTGGTATGAAGGAACAACGTAAAACGTTGTCTGCTGTAGAGAATCAGGGTTATTAAACCACGATGTTTCAACATTAATTTAAACGTGATAAACCATTTTTCTACATACAATTAATCTGAAGAAAAAAAAAACGAGTTTGAAAACGAGACAATCATTTGGAAACTCTCTTTATATGAAAGCATTATTATAGAAAACATTTGAAAACATTGTGGCAAATGGAAAAAATTGTTCATAATGAGCAATTTCACACTTGACCGCAATACATTTAACTGTCGATTGCTGCTTTGTTTTATTGGGGTTTTACGCCGTTTTCAACATTATTTCAGTTATATCACGGCGACAGTTCACTTATTCATGATCCCTGTGTAAACAACCCGGTACTATAGGCTTTGAAGTGTGCCTTGCCCAAGGGCATTCCGCTATGACCGTCGTGCCGCGACCGGGGATCGAACCTGAGACGCCCGTTTTCCAATCCCCTACGCTAACCACTAGACCACGGCGGATTCCGTCGATTGCTGCAGTTGTGTCAAAATGCGTCTGATGGCGAGAACAGTTTTGTCGAGTGAAGGATGATATCACTTCAAATTGTACCATTGCATTTCTTGTAAATGTTTAGAACATTTACAAGTATGTACATGTAGACGAATTCTGACGCAATTTCACAATATGCCTTATAAAACAATTATAATACGATACTTATACTAACGTGTAGGGTGTAACTATTCTTTTTTCTTTTTTCAAAATAGACGACCCTAAAAGTGGAATATCAGGTAAAATGTTAGATTTCGTCTGCTGAAGAGAATTGCTGTTAAACCTTTCCCTCATACGACAATTCTGCAGCAGACGACTTTGAACATATTTTGTCAAATAATGGAAAATCTCTATAATTGAATGGATAACCTGTGACTAAAAGTGGAAAACATTGTGACAAAAGGAGAAATTGCACGTTTTGTGCAATTTCTTCTTTTGTTACTATGTTTTCAAAAAGCCGTCTGCTGTAGAGGCGTCAGAAAGCTTCTATATGAGGAAAAGGGTTAACCCACTATGTTTCAAAAAAAGTAAAAGCTTGTAAAAATACAGTTTTTCGCGTGAAGATTTCCGTCTTTTCTCAAGGTGACTTAAGTTTGTTCAAAATGTGTTTAACTCTCATGCAGACGAATTCGACGTCATGCAGAATATGCTAAGTTAAACCATTTAAAAAAAATACAAAAAAAATACGAGGAAGTTCTTCTTTCCACACAACATTTTGATTTAATTACTTATGTGAAAATACTATACATTATGATAACGTTTCCAGTTGTTACTATTCTTCCCTCAGGTATTATTTAATTCCAAACAGACGACTCTTAAATTAAAACATCATGTTGAAATGTTAACAGTTGTCTGCTGTAGAGAAGAACCCCCCGGCGAGATGAGGTCAGAGATAAGCGTGTACATAGACTAGTATTGCCTTTCTCAGACATGTAAATAAATTATACAAATAATAGCGAACAAAGCGGGCTAATGCTATAAACTTAAATCCCAGATTATATAATATGGTACTGGTATAGAGCACCGGTGAGTCGAGACACGTATATCATAGACCGTGGCATCTAACAACTAGGCCTACTTTGATTGTTTTTATTTATTTTTAATTGGGGTTTTACGCCTTTTTCAATATTTCAAAGAAAATTGCCAAGTGCCCCAAGATCACTCCACTATTACTGTCGTGCCACGACTGGGGATCGAACCCGGGACGCCTGGTTTCAAATCCCCGAAGCTAACCACTCGTAATGATATGTTTTATAATTATCCCATCTCAATATGAAACTAAAGTAATAGAAGGAATAGTTTGCTTGTTTGTATGGTGTTCAGGGGCGTAGCTTTGCAATAATCAATGTGTAGGCCGTCTCGTGAGAAAATCACACAGGCCTACCCGGATAGACACTTTTCGCCTCCTGTGGATTTTCTGTTTCAGGAATAACTACTCTATACATCTATCCCCCTAAGACGGAATGTGTCGGCCGGATCAGTCTGCGCGGACAGCGCAGGCTGATCTGGTCGATACATTACGCAGATATCTATAGCCGCAGCTGCATTTTCGGGGCATTTTGAGAAGAAATGTGTAGGCACGTGCCTACAGTGCCTAAAGGGAGCAACGCCCCTCGTGTTGAACGTTGCTCGCCAAATGGCTTTATGCCGATAGGCGAGGGTAAACAACATCATATGAAGAAAAGTGTTGAACGCCGAATTCAACGTGTTGTTAAGTTAAAGCATGTGAGACAGTGGTGGGGCGTCGACCTCTCGTACCGAAGGTCCCAGGTTCGAGTCCCGCGATGAGCTGGTTCTGACTTTGGTGTTTTTCTACACAAATGTTGCCAGTACTGGTTAAGTCTCCAGGAAGATGACATCGAGCGTGATTGATAGAGGCTGAAAGCTTGTTTCTCAATCGATGTTAAATAAATAAGTTTTACCTAATTAAATCATACCGTTTCTTGGGTAAGTTACCACACTACTGATACTTTATTACTGATACCAGCGTGTCAGTCGTAATGCTAACCCCACAATCCCACGTATACTATTGTGAAACAAGAATGTCCGAGGGAACAGTTTGATGGTTTGTTTGAATTGTGTCTAACGCCGCTTTTATCAATTGTTCAGTTATATCAAGCTGTTCCCTATGTAGGAATCCGCTGTGGTCGAGTGGTTAGCGTCGGGGATTTCGAAACCGGGTGTCCCGGGTTCGATCCCCAGTCGCTGCACTACGGTCATGGTGGAGTGCCCTTGGGCAAGGCACATTTTCTAGCCTAGTACTGGTTTGTTTACCCAGGGATCATGAATAAGTGAACTGTCGCCGTGATATAACTGAAATAATGTTGAAAGCGGCGTAAAACCCCAATAAATTCAAATTCAAACCGTTTCCTATGTAAATTACCAGGATACACAAACAGCGGGTATTGCGTGTAGGTATCGTTTGTATAGGCATGAATGTTTAACCCTTTCCCTCATATATACACGCTTTCTGACGCCTCTGCAGCAGACGGCTTTTTAAAAACATAGTGACAAAAGAAGAAATTGCTCAAAACGAGCAATTTCTGCTTTTGACACAATGTTTTCCACTTTTAGTCATAGGTTATCCATTAAATTATAGAGATTTTTTATTTTTTGACAAAACATGTTCAAAGTCGTCTGCTGCAGAATTGTCGTATGAGGGAAAGGGTTAACTAAGTGGGTGGTGCTACGCTCATAGGTTTTATAAGATTACTCAGATTGACATACATGTAGGCGTTCAACCTTTTCACAGACTGCCCTTCTCTTAAAGCCATCAACTATATTTGAGCGGTTGTCTAGGAAATCCAACCATATTAGCCGTTCCACGAGAAACCCAACATTATGGACTCTTCGTATTAATTTTAGGTGAGACAGCTCGTTACGAGCTGACTCCCCTGAATATGTATTGTTTGCAAAAACCTCAATATCGCCATAAGCGCCGAAAGAGTTAAAACAAAATTACTCATTTGATATCAACAATTTTTTTTTTCAAGTTTCAAGTTGTATTCAAATTTCACCCGAAGGTCATAGACCTATACGGAAGGTAAAGCGTACAACAGTGAAACATACACAAAACTACAACAAAACATTGATATACACATGTGCTCATATATACATTTTCATTTTAGCATTCCGTTGCATATACACGCTTGTTTATATGTACTTAAATAGATACACATAAACATGTTTGTACACATATGCATGCTGCCCACACGCAAGCAAGACGCGAGATGCAAAACTATGGGATACGCGTTGCACTGCTACTCTCTATGATTATCAAAATCCAAAATTACAAACGAATACGTTTTGAATAATACTCTGGTCAATTTAGTGTGATGGACGGACTGGCGGCCGACATTCTTATCTATTTCGCGTTGTCATCAGCAAAGCTTATATCAAATCAAGCAATGATTCGATATAAGCTTTGCTGATGACAACGCGAAATAAACAAACGTAAAATCAACCGACATTTTTTAACAAAAAATGTTTATTTGAAACGAGAATGTTTATTTGTAAGGTGTTTTCTTTTACGGCGCGACTGGAGTTAAGTAAAAATGACCGAGTCAAACGAAATTGAGAACTGTTGCATCTCCTCTCGGATTCCCATAATTACGCACCAGCCTGGAACAACTGGTGTCATATTTCTTGAGTTTTTGACATCTACGTCTAAATAACACGTTGACCAACAGCGATGATTTTGGAGAACCTATGCGTATGCAAAGGCCCGCCTGGGTCTTCACATAGTGCATGTCAAACAAGCCTATAACCTTTTCTCATTTATATATCTGCGGTAGATATCTTTGAGATTATTAAGACCAAGCTATAGAAACTCTCTTTCAATGAAAGTATGCTAATTGAACAGAGTTAAATAAGAGACATCTCTGGTTAAAGTATTGTGTCAAAAAGGAAAAAACTGGTCATCATGAGCAATTTAACCTTTTGCTACGATGTTTTTCAAAAGTCGTCTGCTGCAGATGCGTCAAAATGCGTGTATATAATGCATATGAGAAAGGGTTAAATTCTCGTGTCGCGGCGGTTGAAATATTTATTACGTTTACTTCGTTATGAAAGCGCTATGCTGGAGAGCACATAGTCTGTTTGATTACCATTTTTACATCGGGTTAACTGTTTTATGTGTCCGCACTCACATCTCCCATTTCAATTTGGGTGTAAAATTATCATATATAAAGTTAAAATATACAAATTATGTTGTAAAATATTGTCACAACGATTTCAATCTTGCGAAAACAACGCCCGGCTGGTTTTAACCCGTTGTCTCATACTTATCAAAAATTAGAATCCTTCTAAATACAAAACATCCAGGGAAAGGTATGGGCTAATTTATTTAATTATTTATTTATTGGGGTTTTACGCCGCTTTCAACATTATTTCAGTTATATCACGGCGACAGTTCACTTATTCATGATCCCTGGGTAAACACACCAGTACTAGGCTAGAAAATGTGCCTTGCCCAAGGGCACTCCACCATGACCGTAGTGCCGCGACTGGGGATCGAACCCGGGACACCCGGTTTCGAAATCCCCGACGCTAACCACTCGACCACAGTGGATTCCTGTATTGGCTAATGCAGAGTGAAAAAACATAGAACTACAGTTCAGTTTGCTTATCAATTTAAGTTTTGCTTTATGAACCATGCCATACATATGATTTATTCGATAATATTTGGAGCTCTAGATAAAAATTCTTATTTCTTATTTGACACTCAAATCCTATGCTGTGGATTCTCAAAAGAATCGTCCCAGTGAGCACGGCGTTTCTTCGGTCAATCACCAGTACCTGTGGATACCTTATGCTGTCCGTATCATACGCAATGCTTCCTGGGCGCAAATGAGGGAAGCCATTTATACAATTTCTAAAACCTTTGGCATGACTCAACTAGAAATCGAACCCTTGTCTCCCGCTTTCGAGGTGTACGCTTTAACCACTACACCACCGAGGCAGTCATACATAACTATATGAAAAGTGAAGGGTATGGCGAGACTGTGTCCAGAGCCTCACTGTCCCATCTTCGTGTAATGCGGATATTTGGGGTATAACCGCATTGTCACAACACTGGTGGGGCTACACTTCTAGACTGTTGGTCAAAACAAGCATTACGGTCTACATGACAGATGGTTTGAGCAAAGACCTAATAACTAATGTGTTATTAGGTCTTTGGTTTGAGAGTAAGGGGTTAAATGAGAAATGCTCTGATGAGAAAGTGCGTATGGATGTGCGCATGGATGTGCGTATGAAGTGCGTATACTTGTGCTAATGATTCTGCGTATGATTGTGCATATGAATGTGCATATGAATATACGTTTGAATAGTCGTATGGACGTACGTATGGTTGTGCGCATGAATGTGCGTATGATTGTGTTGTTTGTATGAATATTATATTATTGTACTTATAAAATCCACTTCGTTTGCATTGACGATTAAGTAATATCGATTTCCTTTTGTAAATACATAAAAGAATTGAGCGCTTATAACACTGATGATCTGTAATTGTATTTATACTTATGTCAGTATATTTACGGATTATCGTTCTATTAAAACGCAACAGTAGAATCCTTATATGTTAAAGCACATTGCTTTTAAAATTACATCATACCGTCTAAAGTTTATAGCAACTCTGAAACATTGATGTGCAATATCTACATCTAGTACAAGCTGTAGCTTCGGCCTGCTCGAACGAGACCATCGATATATTTAAATATATGTGTATATAGACTCCATGAACCACACACTGATAAGAATACATGCACTTACGTACAAAGACATTACCTTTATAGATAGTGACATATAGGCCCATGGAGCCGGGAGTTTTTCCAACAAACTTTGTATGTATGTATGTATGTATACGTATGTATGTATGTATGTATGTATGTATGTATGTATGTATGTATGTATGTATGTATGTATGTATGTATGTATGTATGTATGTATGTATGTATGTATGTATGTATGTATGTATGTATGTATGTATGTATGTATGTATGTATGTATGTATGTATGTATGTATGTATGTATGTATGTATGTATGTATGTATGTATGTATGTATGTGTATGTATGTATGTATGTATGTATGTATGTATGTATGAATAGGCGTATGAATGTGCTTATGCATGTGTGTAAGAATATGCGTATGCTTGTGCGTACGAATATGCGTATGAATATGCGTATGCTTGTGTGTTTTAATATGTGTATGCATGTACGTATGAATATGCGTATGCTTTTTGTGCATATGAATGTGCGTATGAATATGCGTATGCTTTTTGTGCATATGAATATGCGTATGCTTTTTGTGCATATGAATGTGCGTAGGAATATGCGTATGCTTGTGTGTATAAATGTGCGTAGGAATATGCGTATGCTTGTGTGTATGAATGTGCGTATGAATATGCGTATGCTTTTTGTGCATATGAATGTGCGTAGGAATATGCGTATGCTTGTGTGTATAAATGTGCGTAGGAATATGCGTATGCTTGTGTGTATGAATGTGCGTATGAATATGCGTATGCTTTTTGTGCATATGAATGTGCGTAGGAATATGCGTATGCTTGTGTGTATAAATGTGTTTTTGAATATGCGTATGCTTGTGTGTATAAATGTGTTTTTGAATATGCGTATGCTTGTGTGTATGAATATGCGTATGAATATGCGTATGCTTTTTGTGCATATGAATGTGCGTAGGAATATGCGTATGCTTGTGTGTATAAATGTGTTTTTGAATATGCGTATGCTTGTGTGTATGAATGTGCGTATGAATATGCGTGTGCTTGTGTGTATAAATGTGTTTATGAATATGCGTATGCTTATGTGTATAAATGTGCGTAGGAATATGCTTGTGTATATTAATGTGTGTATAAATATACGTATGAACATACTCGCCTTAGACGTCACCGTACTCAAATGCAACAAGACTCCGAATCACTAGACTATGCAAACATAATGTATTTACTGCTGTAAAAATACTGGATTTACCCCCTCAGTTCACATTCATCGTTTTCATACACATATCAAAACGGAGGGATAACCAGATAATTTGTTGTCTAACGTGACTGAACATTTTGGCAATTAAAAAGGAATCTCCAAATTCAGTTCTATCAGGAAATTCGAAAATATATATTATAACCTTCCTCATTAGTCTGCATTACAATTTCGGCGGAGATGATATATATAATAATGCCAATCACAAACATTCAGACATTCAACATACAGTTCAGACTGTTGTTAGTATTAAACACTGTTCGTATACATGTACTTATCTAGGGATAGAAGCCACAGTCGCACGATGAGATGATATATATATATAATAATGCCAATCACAAACATTCAGACATTCAACATACAGTTCAGACTGTTGTTCAGCGAGGACACAGGATTCGTAAACTTAGCAAGACATCGAAGCCACAGTCACACGATGAGACTTATAAACATATTAATACTAATCACAAACATTCAAACATTCAACATACAGTTCGGACTGTTGTTCACGTTTTTTATCACGGGATTCGCATACGTACGTATCAAGGGACAGAAGTAAAAGTTACATGATGAGAGGATATAAGTAATAATGCTTATCACAAACATTCAGGCATTCAACCAGGGACGTAGATCCTATCTATGTCCCTGATTCAACATACAGTTCGGACTGTTGTTCAGCTAGTACAGACGATTCGAATACTTACGTAGCATGGGACAGAAGTCACAGTCACTCGAACCAAAATTTTACGATGACATCATGTTAACATTTCAACCGTCACGTGATAACTCGAAATCGAAAGGAACCAATATATGACCCCGAGCTATCCTGTGATAGGATTGATATAAGTAATAATGCTTATCACACATATTCAGACATTTAACATACAGTTCCTCATATATCCGATATACAAATACGATGCAGTATGTTCTCACCGGTAAATTCGATTGCCGAACGCGGTTTCTGCATCACATTAAAAGCCATGTGATGCATGAGAACCGGGTAGTTTTAAACGATTGTTTGTGATGCATGACGATGGGTGTGGCTTAGAAAACGATATCGGATCTATGTATTGTTCAGCTAGTACAGATGATTCGAATACTTAATTAGCAAGGGAAAGAAGCTACAGTCACACGGACCATATTTTTACGATGACATATACTTACATTGCCACGGTCACGAGATAACCCGAAATCGAAAGGAACCAATATATTAAACTCGAGTTATCGACATGTTCGAGAGATCGATGGATTGCATTCGTTTATTATTTGTTTTTAACTCAGTAATACATTTATACGTTTAGAGTGTCTGTATTGAACACACTCCAGTTGAAATTCTATCAAAACGTTTGAGCAGATCAGAACGTCTACTGCATGGTTTTCTAAGGACATATCTGTTCCTGGAAATTGTTCGAGTTAAAAGATAAATTCGACTTATGGAATATTCGAGTTATCGCAAGTTCACTGTACCTTTAATACTTTTCACATGTATTGACGTATTTTAACGCATCTACTGCAGCCGACTTTTAAGAACATTGTGGCAAAAGGAGCAATTGCTCATATTGAGCAATTGCTCCATTTGCCATAATGTTTTCAACTTTATACAATTATTATACATGTGTGTATAAAGATTGTCCAAACGTTACGTCTTGCTGTTTCTAAAGTCGTCTGCTGCAGCTTTGTTGTATAGGGGGAAAGGGTCAATTTTCCAGATGTTACATTTCTTACAGACGGTTTCCTCTGATGTTTAGAAACCAGACGGCTCCGAAAAATTGTTTATCACGTTCACACTGATCTTTTACTTTTTTTAATTATATTGGACTGAGCGTTTACCTGAAAAGCCATTTTTTAGTCGTCTGCTCTTCAAACATAAAAGGAATGCATATTTGGAAAATTAGATGCATAATTTTGATACGGGGTAAAAAACATTGATAGGAAAGGAGAAATTCATGATTAATAGGATTTTCGACAGTGTTTTCGAAAGCCGTCTGCTGCAAATGCCAAATGACGTTAATTTAGCTGCATACTTTTCATGGAGAGTAGAAAACATTGCGAGAAAATGAGGATTTGCTGATTAACCCTTTCCCCCCTGCAGACGTATTTTTACGCGTTTGGAGCCAACCAGTTCTGAACAATTGTGGCAAAAGGAGAAATTGCTCACATGAGCAATTTCTCCTTTTGCCATAACTAAATAAATAAAAACAAAAATGACTAAATAAAATTTACATTTTCATTTGTTTCTATTTTTGTCAAGATGCCTTTTATGTCGTCTGCTGAAGATGTGCTGTATGTTGTGGGAAAGGGTTTAGATCAATTTCAGTAATGTTTTCGAAAGCCGTCTGCTGCAAAGTCAAATGCCGTCTGTTCCAGGGAAAGGTTTAATGAAATAAAAAATCTCTAAAACTAAACATTCACAACATGTGAGCGCACGCCCATTCATTAACGAATCTTTAACTCTTAGCACGCTAGCGGCGAGTTATGTCAACCTATGATGACATTTGCACACAGTTGGATCCAGATCAGACCCCATAAAACGTGGAGACTGATCTGAGATCCAAACTGTTTGAGAGTTAGATTCTATTTCAGTAAACATTTGGGGAAAACAAATATTTTTTCAAAATTTTGCAGACGAAAATAATTTAGCATGCAAATAGTTAAATGAAAAGTATGCATTCAGATTTAATCAGGAAATTAAAACTTGAAATTAAAACTTGAATACATCTAGGTTACCTATGAAATATTGCCATAAATGAAACTTTAATTGTTGAATAGGGTTGAAAACATAGTGGCAATTACTCCCTTCGCCACAACGTATTGAAATGAAATCTGCTACAAAAGCGTCAGAAAGAGTATGTATGTAGGAAATGGTTAAATTAACAAAGGGGGTGTAGACATACAGAAGAGTTGGTATTTTTTCAATTATTATTTCAAATATGCAACTAAATTGCAGCAGGCGACTTTGAAAACCCAGGCTCTACATTTCAGCGTAGCAATGGATATTCTCTTCAAAATGAAAGTATACACTTATTGAGTAAAAATGGAAACATTGATGTTTAGGGAGAATTTGCTTATTATGAGCAGTTCTCATTTTACCACACTTTACCATTTTACCCTTTCCCTCATACGACAATTCTGCAGCAGACGACTCTGAACGTATTTTGTCAAAACATAGAAAATCTCCATAATTGAATGGATAACCTATGACGAAAAGTGGAAAACATTGTGGCAAAAGGAGAAATTGCACGTTCTGTGCAATTTCTTCTTTTGTCACTATGTTTTTAAAAAGCCGTCTGCTGCATAGGCGTCGGAAAGCGTCTATATGAGGGAAATGGTTAAAAAAGGTAGACTGCTGCAGATGCGTGAAAATGGGTTTGCTCTTTGCAAATGTGTTTTTAACGAATAATTGTTTAGCTCGTCTGTTTCAGGAATATATATACAGTTAGTATAATGTGACTAAATCGCGTTTGTATTCAGCATTTAAGAAGAGTTTCAATTCGATTGAGTTGGGGTTTCTTAGGTCGAGGTCAAGGTCACTGTAGCCAAAAAATAGAAAAACTTTAGTATATTCAATATCTTTAGTTATAATGATTGCTATTTTATATACCAACATACCTTCTCAGCATGTAATACGGTTCTTTTTCTGCTAGCTACGTGTATCTGATAATAAAAAAAGATTATGGTAAAATATTGGACTTTTTACATTTTACAATTTCGAGTCTCTGAGGGCCAAATTTGGTTGTCGTGGGTGTCACACATACATGTACGAATTAAAGGTAACAGTACACCAAATAACTTCCTTCTTTGTTTTCATGTTAATCGACCCAATTGCCACACTTTCTAATCATGTTCTCATGTAGAACACAATATAGCATTGAAAAGAGTTAAACAATGTTAAACAATACAATATAGCATTGAAAAGAGTTAAACAATGTTAAACAATACAATATAGGATTGAAAAGAGTTAAACAATGTTAAACAATACAATACAGCATTGAAAAGAGTTATCCGTAAGCTTTAAAACAATTAAAAGAAAATGGGGGGGGGGGGGGGGGGGGTGTCATGCATTATGCAAGAAAGAATTCACCAGGCGAAAATGGTTACCGTCATTTTAGACCACATTCGGCCCGGTGATTCACATTCTCTACTTTCACTTTCAAACAAGGTCAAAATACAAAAAAATTATCAAATCAAGTATTTCCAGTGCATCCTATACACATTTACAATAACTAAACTCAATTTCATATATTCAATACATTCTGGTGATGGTATACACTCATTTCTACGCAAACAAAGTTTTTTTAGGGACTATTTGACTCTAGATCAGCATGACCGCGGATGTATTTGGTGTAATTGAACATTATTTATTGAGCGGTCATCTAGAACAAACAACCTTGTCGTAATTATTACACGTGTGGATGAAGTGTGTTTGTACGGTGTTTTTACGACGCATCCAACACCGTTATGTTACGGTGTTTCCTGGGGAGTTTACCAGTACTACGGGTCCATTTAGCTTGACACCAGCGAGTCGGTCGTAATGCTATCCTTACAATCCTGAGCGCCAAAGAGGAAAAGCAATTTCTACAATTTTTAAAGTATATTTTATGACCCAGTCGGGTATCGAACCCACTGATGCAGTGTACAGAGAAAGGGCTTGATTACAAATCCCCGTATACTTCTTTAATGGTGAATTGTGTTTTTGCCCGAACATTTCTATGTTATCACACATGCTTTATCAATTTGTAAACTTCGAAAACCAAGAATATATAACTTATTTAACCCTTTCAGCGCCGAATTGTTTAAAGCAGACTCTTCCATGTTCAAACTTGGATGACTCTATTTTCATGTTATAGTATTTTTGGAATAGTTTTATAACTCACAGCCAAACAATGCAGATTTCAGGTGAGACAGCTCGTTACGAGCTGACTCACCTGAATCTGCATGTTTGCAAAAAGCTCAATATTGCCTTTGGCGCTGAAAGAGTTAAGATGTATGTTAAATTTTCATCTATTTATTTTTGCTGACTGTTTAGACTCATATGCTGCCGTTACGAATGTAACACAGGATGATTAATTTCTCCCTTGTTCGTGCTGTTTTAAATCTAACCAATAAATATGTTTTAATTACAGTATATATCGAGGGCTTGGCGTGAAACGGTTGTAACTAAAAACCTATTTTGAAAACCCTGGTTTAGGGGAAATTTTGACCCCTTTGTAAACAATGCAAATTTAGGTGCCATTGCTCAGAACGAGCAATGGCACCTACATTTCCATTGATTACCAAGAAAAATGATTTAACGCTTATAAAGACTTTATGGTGAGGTTATTAACCTTTGGTAAAAAAAAACCAATTTTAGTTACAACCGTTTCACGCCAAGCCCTCGATATGTGCCTACAATATTATGTTTTAAAGGCTTCTGCTGCAGATTTTGTATATGTTGGAAAGGGTTGAAAAAACGATGTCTTTTTGATCTGAACGGTTTTTACATTATGACGAACGATTTGACCATCTGTGAACTTTCGAGAGCAAAGAAGAAGTAACAGCTTTAACACTTTTGATATTTAAATTCGCATAGTTTGTATCTTTAAGCGATTTTAAAGAAAATAATCCTATTTTTAAAACGTTATTTGCAAACAGAAACTTTACTCCTTATGAATGTTTATATATATATCGAAAACGTTGAACTGCAAAGCAACACATAAGTCATGGAAAGGTCGAATGAGGTTTGAAAGTATAATGACTATATCATTGGCAAATTGTAATTTAACAACTAAATTAGCCATAACAAAAATACATACCTTATAGATGACCCCAGGCAGCATTCATTCAAGGGTCTATCTATACATTAGATGGGTATATAATAACAAAACCGCGTCTTGGGAGTATGGGTATCATTGTATCTGCGCACAGTGAAGTCTCAGGAGCGCTTAACACTTTCACACATAAACTGAAGCAGACTTCTTTGAAAACATTTAGTCAAACATAGGAAAGATCTCTTTAAATGAAAGTTTATTCATTGAATAGGGTTGAAAACATTGTGGCAAAAGGAGAAATTGCACGTTTTGAGGAATTTCTCCTTTTGCCACAATGTTTTCACAGGTCGTCTGCTACGGGCGCGTTAAAATGCGTCTATATGTGGGAAAGGGATAATTTACAATTTCCCATATGTAGACGCATTTTGACCCCTCTGCAACATCGACTTTTGAACTTGAAGGGATGAAAATGTCTCACTCTTACCACAATGTTTTCAAATCTTATAAATGATTAAGTTTTCCCGTATAAAGAGAGTTTCCATACTTTTGCCTAGATACTTGCAAAGTCGTCTGCTGCAGATTTGTTGCATGTGGGAACTATTTAAACATTCCACGTACATAGCTGTTTAAAATATCTCTCTCTAAAGCTCTATAAATGTAGCCCTTCTAGTATCAAGACCATGCACAATGAAGTGGGCCGGTGGCCTTATATTACGAATAAATATATTGTGTTGTATTGTATTGAAGTGTGATTAAAACCGGAGACGCTATTTCATCTGTCGGGGTTTTCATCTGAGCCGTCTCACGAGAAAACCAACATTGTGAACTCTGCGTAAAGTATCGACCCGGATCAGGTTAAGCATGCCGCGCAGCCTAACCCAGACAGACAATGGTCGCCTCCTGTGGATTTTCTGTTTCAGGAATCATTACTTTATACCGCTATTCCCCTGAGACGGAATATGTCGGCCCGGATTAGCCTGCGCTACATGACGCAGGGTCCATAATGTTGGTTTTCTCGTGGAACGGCTCAAATGTGTTTATTTTGTTACATTGTATAAGGCACTAAGCAAGACGTGAAAACCCATTACCTTCACAATAGACGGTCTTAGATTAAAAGCATACAAACCACGAGGGTTTTATTAATAGGTTTCATTCGCAACCACGCTTCTAACATACATGTAAGTTTCTTTCACCCCTTTACTGCATAATTATCGCTCGGTCTTGTGTCTTTACACAAACTATCGCATCGAAAAGACAAACGGTTATTTTAAAAGAACCGGTTTTATGAGTTGTGGTCCAATTCTATTTCAAACGACGTTGAAAACATTTAAGCGAAAATATGAAAGTTTTCTTTAAATAAAGTATATCTATTGATTACAGTTGAAAACATTGGGGCAAAAGGAGAAATTGCTCATTATGAGCAATTACTCCTTTTGCAGCAATGGTTTCAAAACTCGTCTGCTGCTGTGCGTTAAAAAGCGTATGTAAGTTGGTCAGGGTTAATAACGTTGAAGCAACACGATATTGTATCGCAAAGTCTGTCTAAATGATGTGTTACTTTATAAATATATTTCCTTATAGACTAACCTACTACACTTACATTCTACACCTGTAACATATCTTCAAGAATATTACTATTTATTTTATCTGTCACCAAATCTGTTTTTGATTTTATGATATAATTTAAAAACACTTCCCCACATACATCATATCTGCAGCAGACGACTTTTAAAACATATATACAAAATATGGAAAATATCTTGAATCAAATATATTATTATTGAATACAGTTGAATAAATTGTGACAAACAGAGAACTTTATCTGAACTTTATCTGAACTTTGTTTTGTTACTAAGATTACAGAGTTGAAATAGAATGGAAGGCAAACATAAACTAAACGTCCATGTTACCGAAATTGTAATATGAGATGTAACTTGCGAAAGGATGGATTTAAAATAAGCTGTAGCTTTCTTATCGATCCTTGAAAATATGTTTATAAATCTTTTGAAAATGTATTTCGGAAATAATTTAATGAAACAGCTTTTAATCCAAAACCAGATAATGTTCATTATTAGCCATTTCTCCTGACTTTACAATGTTTTCAAAGTCGCCTGCTGTAAATGCATCAAAAGGCGTCTGCATGTTGGAAAGCGTTTGACATTTTTGCAATAGTTTTCAGCGTCCGAAATATTTACAATAACCTTCAACGTATTCCAAATATCTACTATGTGTCGAAACAGAAATTTATTCTGGGCAGAATAATTTTTCAGAATAAAACGATGCACAGAAAATAGAAGACACATGTACATTTGAACTCTGTAACAGAGGCGTCAAAAAGCACCCGTAGCTGGATTCGGTTCAAAACATTTCCCCCATACAACACATCTGCAGCAGACATTTCTGAGAGCATGTAGGCAAAAACATGAAACTCTCTTGAGAGTTGTACGAAACGTTATCGCAAAATATAATGATTAATTTGCCATAATATTTTCCAAAGTCGTCTGCTACATATGTGAAAACAATGTGTCTATATGTGGGAAAGGGTTAAACAGAAATTCAAAGGTCGTCTTGTAATGATGTGTTTTCTGATGCGATATGTTATTTTTCACCATTGCCCCTCCTCTCATGTAGAAGCAATTTGATACATTAGCAGAAGACGACAGGATGCAGAGTCGACCTGCTCCGCATGCTTATGCTTATCCGGGTCGATACTTTATGCAGAGTCCACACTGTTGGTTTTCTCGTGGAACGCTCATATGTTCTTCAGTCTTATAGTGTCTGTAGAAACATATTGTAAATGTTGACAGATATAAACAAATATTCGACAGAGAAGAATGATGATATGGGCGAGTCAGGTCAGCTTTGACAAAATCGAAAGAAAACCGAATGATTTTACACAGAATTGAAATATTGTGAGAGAATGGGAAATTGATCAATATGCGCAATTTTTCCTTTTCACGAATTGATTTCCTAGCCCTGTTTTACTTAACGTCAGTTTGAGCTGTTTTATATCCCAACAATATATCCAACCTCTATATGCACATATACATGTAGCTTAATTATGAAAATGTCCTTAAATTTAAGATCCATCAAACAAAACACTACCCTTTCTCATTTTTTGCTAACAGACTTTAAGTTCAGTTTTCATGTGAAATGACATTGATAATTCCGAACTAGAATGACATTTAGGTAGATATAGACTCAAGGATACACACGTTGCTGGTGGACTTCTGTCACAGAATATCACGGTTTATTTGACACAGGAAGGTCGGTACGAACATGTGGCGTTATTTCCTTTTGTAAATATATCGATATGTTCTCACATATCAAAACCTTCGCTCTGAATAGTATTGCTGGTTTCTTATTTATATAAAATGAAGCCTATTTCAGAAAATTAAAATATACTGTTTATAACAAATTTAGAAAACTCATTAATTGAGCCATATCTTGTGAAAACCGACCTGTTAGAAGCAGCTTTCAGCTCGAACTTTCCTATTGCATTCGCTTTCGCACAGTCTGTTCAAAGTTTGCATAGTCATCCCATTGTATTGCATTCCAGAAACTAACTTGTGTACATGCTTTTGAGTGTATCATTTTAGTAGATATAACATTTGATTATATTTTAATAAACTACTGTGAGTTTCCATTGCTTTTCCCTGCCTCTATCCAGTCTCTTCACGAGTATGTCATCAAGTAGTAAAACAACAGTCATGCTATAACATAAATACGGTTGAAAGCGGAGTTAAACACAACACAAACGGATCATCATTGTTGGGATGACGACTAGTTAAGAAATCAATCAAAACAGGGCAGTGATATGGACTGATCTTGATCGATCATCGATGTACACAGACATGGCTTGAACTCCCATTTCCCACATGCAACAACTCTGAAGGAGATGACTTTGAAAACATACCCGTCATGTTTTGGAAACTCCCTTTAAATGAATGTACAATAATTGAATACAGTTATAAACATGGTGACAAACGGAGAAATTGCTCGTTTTGAGCAGTTTCATCTTTTGTCGCCATGGTTTCAAAACTCCGTCTGCCGTAGAGCCGGCAGAAAGCGTCTATATGAGGGTAATGGTTAATAAAGACTCCTATGGACAACTTTAGCTGCTTTTCCCATGATGCTATGCTATACGTTCGAATAAGTTTGGATTAATGTTAATCCTTTGGTGTACGAGAGCAGATGATCGAACTGTCGGATCTTGAATACGTTAAATCATCCCTTTCCCACGCATTTTGACCGTTATACATTAGACGACCTTTGTAAAGCACGTTGCTCATGATGAGCAATTTATCAATTTTTCACAATATTTTCACTTATTCGTCTGCTGTATATTTGATGTAAGTGGGAAAGGGTTAAAGGTCATCTTACATATAATTATAATATATATAATGGTATCCATTGCCTGAATCATTTATGGGACGGTGTCAGGTCAAACTATCGCAGTAACCTGGGATCAGACTGCTTGTCGTTATGTTAACCCTTTCCCTCAAATAGACACTTTCTGACGCCTATGCAGCAGACGGCTTATTGAAAACAGTGTTGCATAAGGAGAAATTGCTCAAAACGAGTAATTTCTCAATTTGCCAAAATGTTTTCAACTCTATTCAATAACTACACTTTACATTTAAGGAAACTTTCCAAAAATGATTGCAGAAGATTTCAAAAACATCTGCTGTATATGTGTTGTATGTTGGAAAGTGTTTATGTAATAAACGCGCCCTGAAAGTAAAACTGTCTGTAAGCCCGTCCGTGCGAAAATATACAGGTTGGCATTCCTGAACATTATAGATAAAGATCAAGCTGGGCATCTGTAACGTCTTATCAGAATCTACACAAGTTGACTTATTTTTACATGATTATGTAAGTGATATGTGTATAGTGTAGATCTTTATCAGATTGTGTTTTTGATCAGGCTGATCTAGATATACACATTTCACAATTCGTTGACTCAGTGCGAAACAGTTGTAAAATCTCCTTAGATACATACAGTTACAACCGTTTCACGCTAAGCCATCGAAATACCAACTTGAGAGCCATTTTCCTGTGGATGAACTCATAACTATAATCAAGGACTTTAAAAACGGGAGTAATTGTTTTCCCTCACCAGGGTTGTTGAGCTGACTCACTTGTGCTAGAATAAATAGACCAGTAGAAAAGGTAAATCACGCAGTAAATGCAGTGATATATAACTGACAAATTGTTGAAAGCGGCGTCAAACCACATGCAAACACACACACCATAACTGTTATCCACTGGGTTGGTGTTAACCCTTTCCCTCATACGGCAATTCTGCAGCAGACGACTTTGAGCGTATTTTGTCGAAACATAGAAAATCTCCATAATTGAATGGATAACCTATGACAAAAAGTGGAAAACATTGTGGCAAAAGGAGAAATTGCACGTTTTGTGCAATTTCTTCTTTTGTCACTATGTTTTCAAAAATGCTGTCTGCTGCAGAGGCGTCAGAAAGCGTCTAAATGAGGGAAAGGGTTAAGCGACTCACTTGTGTCAGGATAAATAGACCAGCAGTACAGGTGACTCACCCAGGAAACGCCGTGATATAACTGACGAATTGTTGAAAGCAGCGTCGAGCAACATGCAAATAAACAAACATAATTATAATCCACTGGGTTGGTGTTAAGAAGTGTCTATTTCAGAGGTAATTCAATGTGGTCCAATCAGATTGACGTATTTCGCGAAGTATGTATAAAAGTCACCCGTGTGGTTAAACCCAGTCGAGTAAACGAACTGTGGTAGGGCACATGTCAATTGGATATCGTTTGTCGCCTGCCAAAACTGTTCTCATCTGCGGATATATTGAAACTATTTTTTTGCGACTGCTAAGTGAGATTTAAACAGACAGGGCATGACTTTCCATAATTTTAACGTTTTTGTGAATCCCGCTTGCTATTTATCAATTGTGATTTCGGTTTGATGTGAAATTGTCGGATTTTATCAAAAGAGGTGTGAACAATTGTATACCTGCAGTGAGCATCGGACCTCATGCAGTGTAAATGTTAATATGATTTCAGATAGATAAAAAACTGTACGTTTTCAACGTAAACTGTTTTGTACGGGACGTAGTATGTAAAACTTTGACAACGAAACCTGGAATATTTAAAATGGATGTAAATATACGTGTTTTGTTGGTGCTTGGATTTATGTTGCACGTTGTCTTCGCCAGCGGTTATGAGTTCGATCCTGACTATTTAATACCGCCGAAATGTAAACCCTGTAACGCGAAATCCTGTCCAACGTTGATTTATTGTGCTGGGAAAGTAGTTACAGACAATTGTGGCTGTTGTCCGAGGTGCTCGTCCGGCTTGTTCCAGCCGCATGCCTCGAATTCGAAACCTGATGACAGCGATGTCAATACAACTGCAGTTGCACAGCAAAAAGGTGGGTCTATCAGATATATTGTATCATAAATAGAGTATGTATTTAGTGAAATAATTAGAAACAATTATCAGTTGGATAATGAAATTGAAAGTTAGAAAGAACGATCGTAGACAAGAAAGAAGGAAAATTAAAGGGGCAGAAATAACGAACGAAAAAAAGTAAGAAAGAAAGACAGAAAGGAGAGATAAAACAAAAATATGATCGGAATAAGGAAGTAATTGTTTGGTAAAGGAAAGAGTAGAACTAGTAGATTTTAAATACTGTAGACTGGGCTTACCAAGTATATGTCATTATTATACCTCACTTGTGTCTACAATGGTAAAATCCCATTACCCGAAAAAGAGATATTTTGACTATCAGAAACATTTTCAACCTTTTTGACACGTGACCAAGCGAAAATTGACTGTCAGGTCATGTGACCGCAGTGATATTTTGAATGTCATATAAGGGCAAATAACTGCTTCAATATTTTAGCTAAATCATGGCGTGATTGTCTCCCTTATACACATACAGCAGTGACGTCTTACAGCATACAGCAGTGACGTCACTTAATTTTGTT
>JASEVX010000001.1:42872281-42927216 GCA_031761405.1 Serripes groenlandicus | reverse complement strand
CCGGTATGCTTGTATCGAAATTCACCGAAAATTCTCATTTTAATTTTTAAAAATGTGATATATTTTGTATTCAATAAAAAAATATGTGATATGATTTAATTTGTGGGGACTAGAGATGTTCACTTCGTCCGTCCGTCCATTCGTCAGTCCTACCTTGTCTAACATACCCAGTGGACTACAGAGTAAACTGGTCTGTACCGCTCTTATTACTCAACCAAACCATATGTTGTGAGTACAAAATCGTCTCACTGAGACGAATCTTTTGAGTACCCACAACACAGGGCTTGAGTGTCAGATAAGGGTTTTAGCACATGAATAATTACCGTTGTCTAGAGCTCCGAATATCAATTCCAAATGGCAGCTTAATTTGGTATGCATGTGCATTTTTTTGAAAAGACAGTTTGTCGCGTAATGGATCAATGTGACCTTGACCTTAACCTCTGACTGTATTTAAAGAACACACACTTGTCCGTGCAATATGCTCTATGCTGTCGATGCGTCTGGTGAATATCTACGATGTTCACATATTACTTCCACAACCTTGTTAGAAGCTTCTGTTAACTTGTGCTGATTCTTATACAACTGTACAGGATAACGGATCCAGATCAAATACGCGTTTATGCAATCTCATTTAAATCAGACAAAAATACTTCGATATTGGATCTGACGGCACCGTATAAAACGTCGTCTCTAATTGAATCTATACACTTAAATATTCATGAACAGGTGCTCGTTTTTGTCCAATAAAATCGGACGATACAACCCACGCTCGTATTTATACATTTGAAACTTTCGGCATTTAATAATATGGGTTATCTCTCGTGATTTATACCTAACGATTATGTAGGCATTAAATTGATAAGTGACGCAAAAGATGAAGATATATTTTAACATGTGCAGCCGGCGACCCTTTTATTAAACGTTTTGAAATAAGTGTAAATTGCTCATGATGAGCAATTTCTCATTTTGCCACAATGTGTTCAACCCTACCAAATAATTATACGTCAGTTTGCAATAATTTTGCCAATATGTTATCAAAGTCGTCTGCTGCAGATTTGTTGTAGACTATGTGGGAAAGTATTAAATGATGCCGTTACCGAATTGCAGTAACATCCCCAATGTCCATGACTCGTCTCATATGTCTTTCTTCCTGACTACCTTATAACATCATATCCTTCTTATTAAAGGAATCCTCCTCGGATCTATAAACTCAATTTATCGCTGTAAAACGTGTCTAGATCAAATTAAACACTGCTCTGTGAAATTGAAAGATAAAATTATTGCATTATATTATCTTTAATTTTCACTCCTGTTCTGGATAGTCGTACTGTATTATATAATTTCGACCGACCCATCACAAAACAATCCAGGTCTTCAACCGTAATCTCGGTTTTCGTCGTTTATAAATGAGCGCGGTGCTCCATGAAAACCAACCTTAACGTAATAATTACACGTGTAGAAAAAAAGACCTGCATGCGTATGGATACTAAAGAACCAATTGGATAATACTTTTTAGAACTTTCTTGAAACCTTTTATATCTAAATATAGTGAAGAGCCAAATCAGACTTTGCGGATGCGCTGGTTGATCTGAATCTACACCGGTCGCAAAAGCCCGTATGCTGGTCTTCCTGGTTTACGAGCGTGAGATTAGGATACAAAGAGTTTCATATTGTCATAAAATCAAATCCGAAACAACCCGTTTTATAGGAATTACAATTGTTCGGACCGGACTCGTCACTTGCTTTTTTTTTTTATATTTGATTTCTGATGTCTCTTTCTGTAAATTGCCGAATCAGAGTCGAGTCCACTTTTCAGATCGTATGTCGAACGTCCACGACTCGGAATAACGTGTGCATTCTCATACACCGCCTCGGTGGTGCAGTGGTAGAGCGACCGCCTCGGTGGTGCAGTGGTAGAGCGACCGACTAGGTGGTGCAGTGGTAGAGCGACCGCCTCGGTGGTGCAGTGGTAGAGCGACCGCCTCGGTGGTGCAGTGGTAGAACGACCGACTCGGTGGTGCAGTGGTAGAGCGACCGACGCGGTGGTGCAGTGGTAGAGCGACCGACTCGGTGGTGCAGTGGTAGAGCGACCAACTCGGTGGTGCAGTGGTAGAGCGACCGACTCGGTGGTGCAGTGGTAGAGCGACCGACTCGATGGTGCAGTGGTAGAGCGACCGACTCGGTGGTGCAGTGGTAGAGCGACCGACTCGATGGTGCAGTGGTAGAGCGACCGACTCGGTGGTGCAGTGGTAGAGCGACCGACTCGGGTGCGGGGGTCGCGGTTTCGTAAGTAAAAATCTGGAAGTAATGGCTTTCCCTCCTTGGCGATCAGGGTTGTGGGGTTAGCATTACGACTGACTCTCTGTTGTCAAGATAAATGGACCAGTAGTAGTGGTAAATTACACAGGAATCGCCGCGATATAACTTAAGTGGCGTTAAAACACCATACAAACAAACAAAACCATGCTAACAGTTTGATTAGAGCCCTTACTGTACATATTGGATCATTGGTAGCCAAGGTGAAACTCTAATGATGGTTCAACTCGAGTGTGCCGGTACACATTCCGATCGAAGTCGTTCATACATGTATGTAGTTTCAGGATGGATACACCATTAACTTGGCTATAACTACACTTATTTTGATGCTACACATGTCTGGTAATATTATAATGCTGTGACATAAAGGGCAATAGCAAAATGTAGATTACGACAAATTGTCTGACATAAATATTTGCAATTGGTAGTTTAGGATTCGCGAGTGGTACACTAGTTAATACATACATCAGTTTCTGATTCCGTTTTGATTACTGATACATGGACTCGGTGCGACCACATCGAGGGCTTGGCGTGAAACGGTTGTAACTAAAATTAGTATTTTTTTTACGAAGGTTAATCACCTCGCCATAAAGTCTTTATAAGCGTTAAATCCCTTTTCTTGGTAAACAATGGAAATTTAGGTGTCATTGCTCGTTCTGAGCAATGGCACCTAAATTTGCATTGTTCACAAAGGGGTTAAAATTGCCCCTAAACCAGGGTTTCCAAAATAGGTTTTTTAGTTACAACCGTTTCACGCCAAGCCCTCGACACGCAGACGTATTTTTACGCATCTGCATTAGATGACGTTCAAAAATATCATGATGAGCAATTCATCTCTATCCAGTAATTATACCTTAATTTATAGAGAGTGTCCATAGATTTAGTAAATTGTTTTTCAAAGTCGTCTGCTGCATATTTGTCATATACAGGAAAGGGTTTAAATTACCTGACTGAACGATGATAACTGAAGTCAGATACTAGCTAAATAACCATTCCCAGTGATTTCGTTCTTTCCAATCGATTGACATTTTCAAATACGACATTTTCAAATTAGTGTTTGTTTTAACACCGCGCTAGACAAAACAGAAAACTAAAACAACTTGTTTACTGACATTTGAATGAAGTTAAGAGTTTCTGTAAAAAAGAAACCACCTCTGAATGAATGACTTATCATACGAGCCCTTCCATTGGAAAAGCGTACTAGTTGGCTTTTGCGAACAATATAGGTCCAGATCAGCATGCGCATCTACAATGTTCACATAATTACTTACATAAGCTTGCCAGTAGCTTCAGTCAATTTGTGGTGTAGAATTTGATAAAGCTGTGCAGGTGTACAGGTTGATCTGAATCTACACTGTCCAGAAAAGCCAACTTGTACCTTTTCCTACGGACGGGCTCGTATATGAGCCGTCCCGCGAGAAGAGACCAACAGTATGGTATCTGCGTAATGTATCGACCCAGGTCCGCCGCGCGGTCCGCGCAGGCTCATCCGGGCCAACACATTCCGTCTCAGGTGGATAGAGGTATTGAGTAATGGTTCCTTAAACAGAAAATCCACAGGAGGCGAACAGTGTCCATCCGGGTAAGCCTGCGCGGCATGCTTAGGATGATTCGGGTCGATACTTTACGCTGAGTCCGCACTGTTGGTTTTCTCGTGAGGCTGCGGCGATAGACATCTGCGTAATGTATCGACCAGATCAGCCTGCGCTGTCCGCGCAGACTGATCCGGCCGACACATTCCGTCTTAGTGGGATATATGTATAGAGTAGTTATTCCTGAAACAGAAAATCCACAGGAGGCGAAAAGTGTCTATCCGGGTTAGCCTGCGCGGCATGCTTAGGCTGATCCGGGTCGATACTTTACGCTGAGTCCGCAATGTTGGTTTTCTCACGGGACGGCTCAATTATATATTTTGAGGGTTTATCGTAGTACAAGTACTTCCGGTGTGTTCGTCAAATAGTCCCAAGGACCGGTTACAGCTTCCGGTGGTTTGCACTTTACGTTGAACTGCACGTTGGCGTTTTTAAATGTGAACCCGAAGTGATATCGTTATTTTGACAACAATACCCCCAGGAGGATTGTAAATACGTCAATGCTGATGTATTTTTTTTAATGATTTGACTTGTCCAGCTTTGCATTCAAAAGAGTCCACATACAATTTTAGGAAATAAAATTGAGTCTAGCAGCAAACAGTGTAGAGCCTGGTCAGACGTCGCGGATGCGCCTGCTGAGATGGCTTTATTCTGGTGACACAGGCTTAAACCTTTCCCATATATAGACGATGTATGATGCCTCTACAGCAGCCGGCTTTTTGAAACCATTGCGACAAATGATGAAATTGCTCAGAACGAGCAATTTCTCCTTTAGTAACCATGTTTTCAACACTGTTATAGTACTTTCATTTAAAGGGAGTTTCCATTTTCCTTTTCAGTTATGATATCAAAGTGATTTGTTGCATATTTGTTTTATGTGTGAATGGGTTAACCCTTTCCCTCATACGACAATTCTGCAGCAGACGACTTTGAACGTATTTTGTCAAAACATAGACAATCTCCACAATTGAATGGATAACCTATGACATAAAGTGGAAAACATTGTGGCAAAAGGAGAAATTGCACGTTTTGTGCAATTTCTTCTTTTGTCACTATGTTTTCAAAACGCCGTCTGCTGCAGAGGCGTCAGAAAGCGTCTATATAAGGGAAAGGGTTAACAGAATCGGTTCATGCAGTCAAAGTATTAACGTCTGGAAAGTTGAAAGCGTAATTTTATGAAACTAAAACATTATAGGTAAAGGAGTTGCTCGTTTTGAGCAAATCATTTCTTTTTTTTCTCCACAATGGTTAGACAACTTGCACTTTGCAAAGGCGACCACATTCCACTGTACCATTAAATTACATCAAAATAGGTTAACCGTGCTGTTATATATACACTGCATTTTTGTATAAAACCCAAGTATCATGTTGTTATAATACCACACAATGACTATTTGAGAAGGTGTAATTGTATGTTACAGGAGACTAATTATCGGTATTCGTTTCTTTGAAATTCACTTTTAACCCTTGCCCTCATATAGACGCTTTCTGGCGCCTCTGCAGCAGACGGCGTTTTGAAAACATAATAACAAAAGAAGAAATTGCACAAAACGTGCAATTTCTCCTTTTGCCACAATGTTTTCCACTTTTTGTCATAGGTTATCCATTACATTATGGAGATTTTCTATGTTTTGACAAAATATGTTCAAAGTCGTCTGCTGCAGAATTGTCGTATGAGGGAAAGGGTTAAGATGATGGAATTCTTTAATGGTGTTGTATGAAACGATTCATTTACGCGTTATACTTGAAGTTTTCAGCAATACTGTCGCCTAGTCAAAACATTAAATGTTGTTGGGCGTGATGCAGACCATTTTCTCTTGAGACTGTATCCCGACATCTGAAAGAACACACGATTCGCTGCCACCGCCCGTACCGCGGGCCTATTGCTCTGTTCGTCAACGTGCTGCTCGTCTTAAATGGGCACAGAATCGCGCTCAACGTTGTGACTGACAGCGTGTGATATTCAGTGATGAATTACACCACAGATTGTACTACATCGATGTCCGTACTTCTGTGTGAAGGCGACGAGGTGTACGTTTTTCCCACATGAAGACGCATTTTTAACAGAGTACTTTTGAAAGCATTGTAACCTTTGGTCATAATGTTTCCAACTCAATTCAATAATTGTCTGCTTTTATTTATAGAGATTTTTACATATTTTTGCCTGGATTTTTGTCTATGCCTTCCACTGCACGTATTGTGTATGTGGGAAAGGGTTAATACGATGACGGTTTCTTTAATCCTCCAGTATAGTCACAAATAGTAAGCTAACCAATGCCATATTGACGTTCGATTATAATTGAAAGAACACTCAAGAAAAACAGTAATTCGAAGTGTACTCGAAACAGACTTACGTCACTAAAATGTAGTATTATTACTTCAGCGGTCTATATTATTACAAAGTCGAGTGGGGCCTGCTTGGCAGTTTGCACAATAGCTTTGAGAACGATTGGTACATGGTGTTGATGCACAATACAATACTTTTAAAGCCTTTGTTGTGTTAAGGTCTATAATCTGTCAACATTGCGACGATTTAATTGTTTATATATTCCCGCTAATGTAGACAGTCATTGAAAAGTGTAGCATTGTTGTTCTCCAATTAAATTCGAGGATATTAATATAGATCTTTTAAGGAATTCCGAGATAAGATTTTCTTTCCGTATTTTTGTTCAAATTCCCAATAAAACATGTGTTAAAAGATACCATCTTTTGAAAATTAATAATCTTGCTGTCCAAACCAATTTCGAGGTTTTTAGTTGGTTTAAACAAAATTTTATTTTTATTCTAAATTACATATACATCTCATTACAATTCATATGAAATATAAATATAAACAGGAATGAGCAGAAAACATTATGCTTATTTAGACAACTCTCTCCTTGAGGTTTTTAGTTATGAGCTAAGATCTAAGTTATTTTATTTATACTCAAGATCTCAAGCGAGAACTGACTTTTCCGAAGTCAGTCTCGATATGGATCAAATGGCCGGTGATTACCAAGGTCACTGAACTTTTTTTTTTAGGCAGGGATCTTCAAAACGACATTCTATATCGCCCTGAAGAAAAATAATTTTAAATTTCCAATCTGGCGTTCAATTCGAGATTCTTTGTTGTTTATGCGATATCATTTTCAATTCCTTGTATTTTTTAACTTAAGTTTTTAAGTTTCTACGTTATATATATGAGCCGTCCCACGAGAAAACAACATTGTGGACGCTGCGTAAAGTATACACCCGGATCAGCCTAAGGATACCGCGCAGGCCAACCCGGACAGACACTTTTCGACTCCTGTGAATTTTATGTTTCAGGACTCGTTACTCTATACCTCTATACCCCCGAGACGGAATGTGTCGGCCCGGATTTGCCTGCGTGGTCTGTGCAGGCTTATCTGGGTCGATATATTACGCAGCTGTTCCAATATGCGTTATCAGACATCAGGCTATGAGCTTAATATGATACAATAATAAAGTAAAGGAGCGAATCGTCTGTCGTGCGCATGTACGTCTTCTAAACACGACTTGGGAGTCTGATAAAACATTTCAGCTGTTGAACTTGGCTTTAATTGATAAACATATAATTTGAAATGTTGAACTTTTACCTCAACAAGTAAACGAGACATGATAATAAACATTGTTATGGAATTGGAGAATTAACTTATGAGCTTTTTTTCTTTTTCTTTCCACATTTTTTTTCAAATAAATCTAAACAGAGGCGTCAAAGTCATACAGTAAATTATTATTATAAATGCGATGGCATATTTTATCAGTTTAGAAACACGAAGTGAAGTGAAGAATCTGTGAAAAACATGAAATCACACCGTGTTAATCGATAAACAATTCTACATTATATTTCAAGGAGAAACGGTATGTGTTAATTTCCCATTATCCTTGGGTTTAATTGATGTCTTCTATCAAAATCACATTTCGTAATGCATCGTCAATTAGTCGATTCACTTAGCAGAAAGAATGTCGGTTATCTTCGTTAGCTAAACTAGCTTAATCTTGTATGAATGTCATGTTTTTTTGTTAACCATTTCGCTTAGAAAGACGACATATAACGAGTTTGCAGTAGATGAGTTTTGATTCACTATGATTAACTCTTTCAGCGCCAAAGGCAATATTGAGCTTTTTGCAAACAATACAGATTCAGGTGAGTCAGCTCGTGACGAGCTGTCTCACCTGAAATCTACATTGTTTGGCTGTGAGTTATAAAAATATTCCAAAAAATCCTATAACATGAAAATAGAGTCGTCCGAGTTTGAACATGGAAGAGTCTACTTTAAACAATTCGGCGCTGAAAGGGTTAAAGGAAGTATTGAGTTATTTGGCTTTAACGCCGTTTGCAACACTTTTTCAGTCATATTACGGCGTCAATTTCACCAGACCCATGTGTTCCCTGGCTGTGTCACACCAGTATTCCACACAGCATTATCTCAATCAGCATCGGACTGCTTTACCACAGAGACTGTTAGCCCATTGATAGAAGATGAATGGCGCTTGTCGCATTGACTTTTGTCGAACGTCTGAAGGAACGTAGGCCGAGCTTTGGTTCGAACTTATAACCCCGGGATTGACAGCCCGCGTCGCTACCGAGCGAGATACCGGGACTCGGTACATTCTAGTTTCAATTACTTGTGATGGAGAGAATTGTTCAGTATGTGGTCAAATACAAATATGTTAGAAATGGCAGTGGTACATTCTAGTTTCCATCCCTTGTGATGGAGAGAATAGTTCATTATGTGGTAATATACAAATACGTTATAAATGGCAGTGGTACATTCTAGTTTCTCTCCTTTGTTTCCATGGATTTCGGGCATAATTGTGTGGCTGATGATTCATTGGGGTCTAACGCCGTTTTCAACAATGTTTCAATCATATCACGGCGGCCTTTTCACCTACTCATATGTTTCTTGGCTTTCTCACACCAGTACTTCATACAACATTCTTTCCAAGCAACTGGCTGCTTTCCCACATAGACTGATAGCCCATTGGTGGAAGACGAATGACGCTTGTCACAAACGTCGGAAAGAATGTTGGCCGAGCTGGGGTTCGAACTCACAACCCCTGGATTAACAGCCCGCGTCGCTACCGCCTGAGCTACCGGGGCTCAGCTGATAATCCGAAGTCAAGATATAACTACATATGAGCTGTTCCAAGAGAAGACCAAAATTATTGATCCTGCGTAATGTTTGATCCATATCAGCCTGCGCAGTCCGCATAGGCTAATCCGGGCCGATACTTCATGTCTCAGGGGGATAGAGGTTTAAAGTAATGGTTCCTGAAACAGAAAATTCACAGGAGGAGGCGAAAAGTGTCTGCACGGATTAGCCTAAGCGGTCTGCAATGTTTGTTTTCTCACCGGACGGCTCATTAATGATGGTTTATGGACAGCTTATTTCTGTATTTGTTTTGCTGGTCTTTTAAACTGTTTTGCCTTTATATCACGTCGGCCCCAAGGCTATTATTAGTACATATGAGCTTTTACACGAAAAAACAACAACATTGTGGACAAAGTATCGACCCGGATCAGTCTAGGCATACCGCTTAGGCTAATCCGTGCAGACACTTTTCGCCTCCTGTGAATTTTTTTTTCAGGAACCATTTCTCTATACCTACATTCACCTGAGACGGAATGTGTCGGCCCGCATTAGCTTTCGCGGATTGCGCAGACTGATCTGGGTCGATACATAACGCCGAGTCCAAAGTGTTGGTTTTCTCGCGGGGACGGCTTATTTTTTAATCATTCGTATCGTTTAAACAGGAAATTCGTTCAGACACCAGCCACGTCTAGCGATTACGGGGGTATTAGCGTATCTGCCTTTTAGTGAAGACTCGGGTGAGACTGTACATCCACACAGTCTCACCAGAGTCGTCACTGTCCGTTTACATGTTATATAATCCTAGGTGTATCTTTTGACAAAACAGAACAAAAAAAATGTATCCGTTATGTTATCCCGTTACGGAGAAGCAATGAGACCCCACATTGACGGACGCGGCTTAAATAAAAGTTACTAGACATGTCAGATTCCAGTAAATAATTGAACCCGTATTCTATCTGTCATTTAGTCAGCTATGTCTGACATTAACAACTTTTGTTGCAGACGATATTGAACATGTTGTTGTGAAGAGAGAAATTGCTCCAAACGAACGATTACTAATTTCCCCACTTGATGTTTGACATTATATGAAAATGGTTGCTTCCATGTTTCCAGATATATATCAGGCATAATATATCTTACAAGTTATGCATCAGAAATTGTCAGATCAGACGACCCCAAGTATCATGTTAGGTAAAAAGGTAAAGAGAGCCGTCACGCAAGAAAACAACATTATGGCCTCTGCGTTATGTATCGATCCAGATCAGCCTGCGCTGTCCACGCAGACTGATCCGGACCGACACATTCCGTCTCAGTGAGATAGAGGTATAGAGTAATGATTCATGAAACAGAAAATCCACAGGAGGTGAAAAGTGTCTGTTCGGGTTAGCCTGCGCGGCATGCTTTAGCTGATCCGGATCGATGCTTTACGCAGATTCCACAATGTTGGTTTTCTCGCGGGACGGCTCAAGATAAGAATGAATACTAGTACATGATTTACATGCTTCTAAATGACCGACAGTCGGGACACGACGACGCCAAATCTCCTACGAGCACGGCTTTCTTTTCTCCCTAATGTTTTCAAAAGTTGTCTGCTACAGACTAATGGTGACATTAAGTTTCGCGTGCATCAAAGATGGAGTTAAATATGACATTTCAAGAGTCATCTGCTTTGCATTAATATTTGGAAAATTAAAACAAATCTTGCTAAGTGAAGGTGTAATTTTCAAACGCAGTCGAACGCATTTTGGTAGAAACGCAAGCACTTTCTCATATTTCCACAATGTTTTCAAATGTGGTAATATGTCGTATGTGTATGGGTAGGGGGGTAAGTAGCGTTTTGTTTAATACCAGACAGCGTCCCACGGGATTGAACTGTTAGTGAGATAGGGGAAATTGTCATTATTTATTGTAAAGTCAGACCTCGCAGGAGATCAAGATAAACGGTACTGCGACGTTCATTGTCTTACCAATTACTAAGGTCGACAGGACGAATGAACTTTTATTTGTCTTTAACCCTTTTCCAGATACTACAACAAATCTATAGTAGACGACCTTTGAACATGTCTACTAAAAATATGGAAAATCTCGATGTAAGTGTAGGTATAATTACTGAAAAAAGTTGAAAACATTGAAAGTAGAAATTGCTCGTTTTGAGAAATTTAATTTGTTTTAAAAAAGTCGTCTGCTGCAGAACCGTCAACATGCGTTTATAAGTGGGAAATGGTTAAAGACAGATGACCTGTTATTTGTCTCTAAAAAGTGTTGAACGTTTTTAAAATTTATATTTAAAGACTGGTAAACTGTTAAACTATATTTAAAGACGTCTGCACTTTTAATGTATCTTAAATGACGGGTGGAATTTCATTTATATGAAACGACGGATGCATATAAACATCATTTTAACTGTAGATGTTTCTTCAAATGTTCCCTTTGAACCATATATAGATATAAATGTATTATGATAAGACAAACGAAGACCTGTACGCAAAAGCAAACTAAAAAACCCATGCAAAATGCAGACATAATTAAATGTAAATTTGTGATTCTAGAAAAGGATCGTGCAAAAAAAGAATATTATCTAGTAAACCCATTTAAGATGACATGGACATTACCAGTAGTGCCAACTTAAACTGATCTTCGTTCAGGCATCCTGAACGTAAATTATGATTTTTATGTTTCAAATGTTTGTAGGAACAATGTGGACATGTACATACATTTGATAAAACCTTTATGAATTTATGATTCTAACTTTACTTTTTAAGTGCTGTCCTTTGTACAGACAGAAGAAATTTGTATTGTCTATATAGAAAAGCAGCCAGTTGCTTGAAAAGACTGTTGTGTTGAGCACGGGTGTCAAAAGCCAGGAAACACATGGGTAGATGGTCTGGCCGACGTGATACGACTGGACAATTTGTGAAAACTGCTTCAAACCCAAATCAATCAATAAATCAATCAACACATGTACTGTATATACGAATTGCGCCACTGTACATATAGATAACATTCACGGTATTTAAGGAAATACCTGATAAACCTTTCCCATATGCAATAAATATGTTGCAATGTGAGCAATTACTCCTTTGGCCACAAAGTTTACAAAATCAGTCTGTTTCAGATACGTCAAAATCCGTCTACAAGTAGGAAAGGGTTTCTACCACTAGTATAAACAATCTAAAGATTGGTAAAATGTCTACCACTCGTAAAAAAAACCGTTAGAATAAATCATCTGACTTAACACGTTCAATCTAAAGATTGGTAAAATGTCTACCACTCGTATAACCAAACGGTAGTAAATCATCTGACTTAACACGTTCAATCTAAAGATTGGTAACATGTCTACCACTCGTATAAACATACGTTAGTATATATCATCTGACTTAACACGTTTAAAGATTAAAGATTGGTAAAATGTCGACCTGATCCGAGGTAACAGACGGACCAATCGCCAATCATATATACGGTCCTGTAAAAAACGTCTGACACCCACAAACAAATGAATCACCTCGTTCGTAAATGTCTTATTACATCACAGTTGTTCGGCATCACATAAAGTGATAATAAAACACGTAGGGATACATTTCTAGTGTTTTTATTTACATTACGTCTAGATATGATCTGTCCCGCGAGAAAAACGAACATTGTGGCCTCTGCGTAATGTATCAATCCAGATCAGCCTGCGCAGTCCGCGCAGACTGATTGATCCAGGTCGACCCATTCCGTCTCAGATGCATAGAGTTATAGAGTAATGATTCCGGAAACAGAAAATCCACAGGAGGCGAAAAGTGTCTGTCCGGCTTTGCCTGTGCGGTATGCCAAAGACATAATAACACAGTCTTTGGGTATGCTTAGTCTGATCCGGGTCGATACTTTACGCAGAGTAAGCAATGTTGGTTTTCTCGTGGAACGGTTAATAGATACCATGCATGTAAGCCGACAGTGAAGACTGGTGAGTTTGTTTTGTTTGTATGGTGTGTTTATGCCGCTTTGAGTAGTTGTTCAGTCATATCTCTGCGTTTCCTGGATACATTCATCAGTAATTCTGGTTAAGTTATCCTGACACCAGCGTATCAGTATTAATGCTGTACACCTACTAACTAGCAGCAGGGTAGCCACTATACTATACCGTTTCTTTGTTAAATATTTGTCTTGGCCCGATCGGTGAAGACTGGCGAGACTATATACGTATGCATGGGCTCCTCTGGGTATTCAATGCTCGTATATGCATTGAGGCCCGTTTTAGCCTTGACGCGGAACAATCCAATCGCAATTGTTATGGACGAGACAAGCTTGCCGTCTCACAGAAGAATTACTCGGACTTTGTCCGCGGCTTTCAATTAATCATTACAAAATAAAGTGCTAATCCTAGTAATTGTAAGGAGCTAGGAGAAAGAGTAATGGAATTTATTCGTATGGTTTCCGTGCGACTCGACTTGTTATCATCCAATCAGGAAATTACACGTCACAATGACATGCGCACACCTATTTTTCGCTGACAAGTTTATTTTCGCATTGTAGACAATACTGTTGATTTCTAAATCTACTAGAACCGAAGTATTTATCAGATTTATACTTAATGTCTTTTGCTAGTGTCTATAAACCAATACCTGACCATATGTTGTTGGTACTTAAATGAATTTTTTGGTTTTGTTGTTAGAGATATTATGTTCAAAATTATTTTTTTAGCTGAATAAACAATTACACCTCATTTAACCCTTTTTCATATGTAGACGCATTTTGATGCAATCACAGCAAACGACTTTTAAAACTGATGTAATTATTAAGAATATTATTCATAATGAGTCGTTTCTCCCTTTATCTCATTTTTTCCTACTCTATTCAATAACTATTTAATTACTCTTTTATTTATAGAGATTCTACAATTTTGCCTATATGTTTTACAGTCGTCTACAGAATTGTAACATGACATTCACGAAACGTATGCAATAAAGTTATCTATGCTAGCTGATCCAAACTAATTTTGCTCATGAAAACCGTTTAAATGCTTCTGTAAATGACAAACGAACATTGCACTGTCTTATGAAACTGTGTAAACGAGCAGGCTGGTCCTTATCTACACTGATCATAATTATGATTCAGTCGATTTTCCTGGTTCTCCTAAAGCGGCTTTTATATATCTTAGTTATGACCCCTTTGTCACTTTTATACCATGTTCTATATTTTCTTACCTTTACCTTCTGCAGCTTTCTGTGCTTCTCCCGATGTATGTCCCATTTCGGCAGCGTAGTCATCAATGTTCTTCTCCAAGATGGTGGAGATAAAACAATTAACTGTGATAAACGAATATCAAGTATAAATACTTTAAATAGAATGCACGTGGACCTACAGGCCACACATCCTCGTAACCCTTTTCCTCGTAACCCTTTCCCTCTTACAGCAAAATTGCAGCAGACGATTTTGAAAACATGGTGACAAAAACCTTAAAATCTCCATAAAAGATAGCTTAATTGTTAAATAAAGTTGAAAACATTGTGGCCAAAGGGGAAATTGCTCACCATGAGCAATTTCACCTTTGGCCACACTGTTTTCAAAAGTCGTCTGCTGCTATTGCGTAAAAATACGTCTGCAGGTGAGACAAGGGTTAAAAATCGTATACCCCATTCATATTTTGAAAGACAGTTGCAACACTTCTTTTTCCAAATGGGCGGTGCTCCAGAAAAACCATCATTAACGTAATCAGTACACTTGTATATGACCGATGTTCCAGGAAAATAAACTATAACGTAATTATAAGAGGTGTGGAAAAAGACTGCGTATCAATAGTAATGTATTCAAATACATACTGCTTCACAGACGTTTCCTTTATCCTTATATAATACTGATGAGCGAACATTGCAGAGAGGCAGACCAGACTCCGGTATGCACCGGCTGATCTCCATCTACATTGGAGCTGGAAGCAAATGCCACGCAACTATGGTTTTGTGAAAGACAATTCAAACATTTCTGTTTTTTCAAATGTTCATTTATATCAAGTGTCAGATTATAACATTAGGCATACATGTGACAGCTCCTCTGGACTGTTTCAGTTTAGATAATAATGGTTTGGCGGAAATTAATTTATTAAAAGAAATAATAATGCACACTGCACAATGCACTAGAAGACTGGGTTAAACCCTTCTCTATTTTAACATAATACGAATGTATATTCAAATGGTGATTAACAAGATATAACTGTCTGCGTAGAAGTGAAGTTTGCACCTGTTCAGTTTTAAATTTGCCTGCAAACATAAGAACCAAGTCGTGCGTAAAACATCTCTCGAACACACACCAACAATTGAAACATTATTTTGGCCCCACACACGAAACCCAGTTTTAGGGACTAAACTAGCAGCGATGACTCAGACCAGATTGCGCCTCTGTGTTGTTAATTCAGAGTCTTCCATGTTCCAAATTAAGTCGTACAATCAGCGAACTGTTCATTGCGTGTCAGTTATTTCTTGAAAGCGATGAAAGACGAATGTCGTCAGTCAGATAGACTTCTTGTAAAGTAAAGATTACTATGGTAACGTTTCAATGACCTCTTTTTGTTTTTCTGGCAAAACAAAAACAACATGAAACACCGAGGTTTGTGTACGTCATTTTAGTTGAAAAATGTTCACCTTAGTACGAATGCTAAATGAGAGCTATCATGATCGCACTGTGTCCGTTGCCCTTCGTCCGTTGTTCGTCCGCGCGTCATCAACAATTTGCTTGTGGAAATTCTAGTGGCCAGAGAGTTAATTCAATATTATTGAAACGCTTTAAGCTTGTGTTCGTTTGAATATGGGCATGTCGATAAAATGAAACTAGGTCACTAGGGCCAAATAAAAAAATATATGGATTGTTGAAACTTTGTCAAAATGTTTGTCTTCGTGATACCTCGGCCAAGTTCGAATATAGGTCATCTCCAAATATTGAGGGTCTACAACTAGATCAGTAGGTCTTATTTGGAAATCCGCGTTCTTGACACTGTTGATGGTGTATAGGCCGTGTTCAAATATATGTTATGTCAAGTCGAATATTTGGTCACAAGGTCAACTCTGAAAATGACCTTGTAGACACTTCATTAATTTTCGAGAAAGTACCTTAATTAATGCACAGACATGCCTTGGAATATAATGCATGTAATACTCTCTACTTGATTGCAAAATGCATTAACAAATCACGTCCATGTTGCATCAATATGGGTCTCGTCGTAACATGAAATTGACTGCAAGGTAAACTATCGAACCATTCCGAATCGTTTAATATCGTGCAGTTTTTATCACGTGGGTGGGAACTGTGACGTCATTAATTAAAACCGTTGTCTGTAATGGGCTGTGTTATTACGGAAACAAATGCTCGGCTAATTGTACAGGTGGCAACACACATAATCTGGATACATTCATTCTCTTGTAATTGTGTGTGTTTTTTCTTTCTTTGTCTATGTGTTTCTTTAAGCACGTAATTAGAAGTTTTGTTGAGAAATACTTGGCAATTGAGATATAGAGGTATTTACCCCGGTATCAGACAGTGAAGTCAGAAAAGAAAATGTAGCATCCACTTTTCACATGTAGTCACTTTTTTCATGCATTTGCAGACGACTTTAAAAAAAACAAAAACAAAACATTGGGACAAATGGTGTTAATTGTCATAACATTACTTACAATATATTGAACGGTGATCCAAGAAAACTAACCCGGAATGATTACACATGACAAAAAGACCTGCCTGCGCTGTCATGCTCTGGATCCAAATAGATTCTGCTTTACTTGTCTCTTAACTGTAATGTCATCGGTAAAGGCACGGGATAAAGCCAGATCAGTCTAAACAGATGGACCGGCTAATCTGGATCTATACCTGTCGGCAATGTCTTAACCCTTTCCCCTCATACGACAATTCTGCAGAAGACGACTTTGAAAATCTCTATAATTGAATGGATAACCTATGACTAAAAGTGGAAAACATTGGCAAAAGGAGAAATTGCACGTTTTGTGCAATTTCTTCTTTTGTCACTATGTTTTCAAAAAGCCGTCTGCTGCAGAGGCGTCCGAAAGCGATTACATGAGGGAAAGGGTTAAGCTTAGGTTTTGTAGAGCGCCGCGCAAACTAATTTCATGTATAGATAGTCTACATATTTTTGGCTAGTTGTTTTTAAAGGCGCTTGCTTCCTTTTGTATTGTATTGTATGCAGGGACACTTCTTTGAGTACACACAGCACAAGTTTTATACTGAGTTATAGAATTACAAACCGGTTCGGTGGTGCATTGGTAGAGCGTCCGCCTCGGGTGCATGAGATCGCGGGTTCGATCTCCGGCCGGGTCATTCCAAAGACTTTAAAAAAGGTAGTAATGGCTCTCCCTCAGGGTTGTGGGGTTAGCATTATGACTGACTCGTTGGTGTCTGGATAAATGGACCAGTTGTTATTGTAACTTACCCAGGAAACGCCGTTATATAAATAAAAACACTAAACAATGTTGAAAGCGACGGAAAGTGACATACAAAAAAATAAATATATAAATTGATCAAAGATCTTCCCTTACCACGTGTTATATGTACATAATCAACACTGTAACAATCATGGCCTGTGTACCCTGTACGCAGTTATTTTCTCGACTTCCGTATCGATACTACAGATGAGCGGCGATTTGTGTAAATCAACATGTAGATCCAGAGCTACCAACGTATCCGCACAGTCTGATCAGTGCAATGTCAGATCATTGCTGATATGGATTAACGAGCAGTGGTCGCAAATGCCCTATGGTTGGTCTTCACAGAGTGCAGCTCGAACAACAAATTATTCCGTTTGAACACGAAACTGACAGTGAGGAATGGCGTTTGTTGTTGTGCATGTGTTGATAATAATTAGTTGAAAAGAATTCCTCTAATAATAAACTACAAAGTGGTGTTTACCAATCATGCCACACTGAACCAATTGTATTATAGGCGTTTTCTCCATCCTTATCAATCCTTTCCCACATACATCAAACAGCAGACGAAATCATCTTTGGAAAAATGTATTACATAAGTATAAATGAAGGTATGAATAAAGATTAGAATGGAAAACATTGAGGGTTAAAGGAGAAATTGCTAAAAATGGGCAATTTCTCCTTTTGTCACAATGTTTTTTTAAAATCGTCTGCTACAAATACGTCGAAATGCGTTTGCAGGGTTAACAAATAATTTGAGCAAAGGAGAAGTTGCTCAAAATGAACCATTCTTTTCTCCACAATATTTCCAATTCTTTTTCAATTGTACGTGTAAACTTTCAGCCTTTTGGAGATGTTTCAACATTTTTCTTTCATCATGTTTATAAGTTGGTACCGAAATGACCCACTAGGGTAACTTACCGCTTCGCTTCATCCAGTACAAAGCTTACTATTAATCCTTTCCTACTCTCAACAAATCTGCAGCAGACGCCTGTGTAATCCCCTCGACAATTATATTGTAATCTCTACAAATGAAAATATAATTATTGAGTTTGTACGAGCTATTTTTCTTTTTGCCTAAATGTGTTTAAAAGTCGTATGCTGTAGATGCTTCATTAGGCGTCAACGGGGTTCAGCGAGCATATCGAGGGGCTTGGCGTGAAACGTTTGTAACTTAAAACCTATTTTGAAAGCCCTGGTTTAGGGTCAATTTTGACCCCTTTGTAAAAAATGCAAATTTAGGTGCCATTGCTCAGACGAGCAATGGCACCTAAATTTCCATTGTTTACCAAGAAAATTGATTTAACGCTTATAAAGACTTTATGGCGAAGTGATTAACCTTGGTAAAAAAATACCAATTTAAGTTACAATCGTTTCACGCCAAGCCCTCGATATGTGTATCTTTAACCAACGCTGATTTTTTTGTTATGAACTTATTTATTTTAATTCGTTTTAACAATTATGTAGTAATTTTAAGACGATAAAATACATTTTACTATTACAGATTTGTATATTTTAAGTGTAATTTAGATACTATCTGTCTTATTAATTAAATCCAAGGCTTCTAATGATCGTTAATAAAGTATTCTTTAAACATCAATGCCGACTGCATATAAGCAACATCATGATGAAATTGTTTTGCGCAATGCATTGACGGAAAGGCTTAGATCAGCCGTTACAGACGCTAAATCTCGGAATTTTGCATGTCAATAATGACGCTCAGCTATCTGGGTAAAAGCTGCGTTCGATCGTGTATGAGCCCGTCTATGGGAAAATATACAAATTGTCTTCTGTGAACTGTGTAGATCCAGATCAGTATATGCTTCAGAACTGTTTGAGAAATATCTACAGTGCCCGTTTCCATGATAATTATTTGCGTAAGCTCGTTATAAGCTTAATTCAACTTGTGTAGATCCTAGTAAGCAGATGAACAGCATGATCTGTATCTACTCTGACCAGAAATTCCAACTTGTACCTTTTCCCACGTGCGAGCTCATATCAGTTTGAGTTACGTATCTTCGTTTCTTGCATGCTTTAGGATGAGTGTTCCCTGCGATGTTTCTAATTTGGCTCTGTGAGATAGGACATTGTGGCATCTGCACAAACAGTGAACATTTATGCAACCCTTTGCGAAACCACTCGCTAGTCTGCATCTACACTGGTCGCAAATGTACGACGCTTCTATTAACTATGAAATGGTTCATAATGCAAGGTACACGTTATGACGTTTCTAGTACTATAATTAATGGATTTTGACGTAATTAAATTTAACGAGAAATCGTTTATAACTCATCTGTGCATTTTGTTATTGAGGTTTGATACATCTGAAGACGATAATGTTTGAGTAATATCCATGGCTTATGCCATCTGTACAAATACGCTTCCAACAGCTTTGTTTTTGAATAGAGACGATGCACACGTGGAAGCAATTGTGAAAGGAAAACCATTATAGAAATGTATTAACTTTAATCGGTTTCGTTATTTTTTTGTTAACTGAAAACATCTCAATTAAGGAAAGTAAAATCTTGAAACGTTCTTTTATAATTTTAAAAGTTCGAATTAAGGTCTTTGACAAACATTAAGATAAAAATTGAACGGTGATTCAGGAAAACCTACTTTATCGTGATAGTAACATGTGAATGCGAGTGGTGATTCATGAAAAACAACCTTATCGTAATATCTACATGTGAATACGAGCGGTGATTCGGGAAAAACTACATTAGTGTAATATTTACATATGTTCATTCAAGAAAAAACAACCTTTGCGTCATAAATGCACGTGTGGCAAAAACGTCTACAGAAGTTTCTTGAAACCTTCTATGCTAAATCCAGATCAGACACTGATTGCAAATGCAAGTGCGTTTGGATTTCGCAGAGCGCCGCTCTTATGATACTCTTGATGCCTTCATTCCTCACAGATTTTCGTAAACCTTGTTACTAGACATTCACGAATACCGTACCGTGTGTTATGACTTTTTGTAAGACGGTACTTGGCGAACACTTTACCAGAGTCTTGTTATCCTTTCATAATATGTCAAAATTCTCATCAATCAGCTGTTGAACCCCTCATCTCGAAAACCCTTTACCCTTCGGTACTTCTGACACTAAACTGCCAAGGTCTGTGATGGCGTTGTACCACTGTTCTAGACATTGTTTGAAGGTGATCATTTAACATAGTAATAATGAATTCATTCCTTTGAGCCCTGGGTTGCGGGGTTAGCATCTGTGTCTGGATAAATAATACCGGTTCGAGGGCTTGGCGTGAAACGGTTGTAACTAAAATTGGTAATTTTTTACCAAGGTTAATCACCTCGCCATAAAGTCTTTATAAGCGTTAAATCTTTTTTCTTGGTAAACAAATTTGCATTGTTTACAAAAGGGTCAAAATTGCCCCTAAACCAGGGTTTTCAAAATAGGTTTTAAGTTACAACTGTTTCGCGCCAAGCCCTCGGGTTGTGTGATAAACACCAGCAATCAAACAAAATTGAATGTAATTAAGTTCAATCGCATACTTAATTATAATTTAAATGATCAAAGTTTTGTTAATTATCAATTAACGACTTTGACAATGATGTATTCTAGTGTTGATTATGCTTCGGTCGTTGCTTGCGGTGCTCATATAAGAAAGGTACGGGTCCTAGCTTAGTTCTGGTTTGTCAAGTGAGAATCATTGATAATTTTGCTATCGTCATGAGTTTTGAAAACAGTGCAAATCGGCATTGAAGTAACAACTATTGTTCACAACTTGTTTTTTACTTGATATGTTATGTATCTGATTGTGTTGGTTGCAAGTATATCGGTCGACACACACACCTGACTGGTGTCAAACCTCTGGTAAATAAACCATACCTTAGGAAACCCGACTTTCAAGGTTCTAAATATGATTTCGATTTACGACGAACATATCATTATATCATACAAATACACCACTACTTTAGTTGTTAACGTTATCCAGATGTTTGTAGGGGATACTATTCTAATCAGATACCGAACTTGGAAGACCCTCGGCATACACTTCAGAGGCACCGTCGTCTGACCGGCTTGTGTATTCACTGTTCGCAAATTCCTGAAAGCATATTTTCGTGTGACCTGGTCCAAATCAAGCACTGTCTTATGTTTGTCTTATAAATCAGCCCCGTCGGGTAATTTCGGATCCAATTGTATCCTCGTTTTAACCCTTTCCCTCAAATAGACGCTTTGAGATGCCACTGTAGCAGATAACTTTTGAAAACACTGTGACAAAAGGAAAACTTGCTCAAAACGAGCAATTTTCCCCTTTTGCCGCAATGTTTTCGAGTATTTGATTTAGTAATTTCACCTTTGTTTACAGAGATTTGTCATGTTTTTGCCTGGATGATTTAATAGTCGACTGCTGTAGATTAGTTGCACGCGGGAAACTGATAAGGTTATTGTGCAGGGTATTGCAGTAGAATGAGGTTGGCATACAATCACAGATTTTCGTTAGAAAAATTACTTTTATGGCGTTTCTTCATGTAAGCTGACAGTGAAGCCTCTGGTGAGACTGTGTGTATGCCCATACTCAACTAAGTATTCACTGTACGCTAATGCAACAAGCACCTTAATCGCGAGACGCGGCTCAAATATTTCGTATGTCTTAGATTTTGGCAGTGGTTATGAAAATGATTGTCAGTAATGAATCAAAAGTGCTTAAACAAAATACCTGCGATACCATCCCCCGGCTTCTGCATGACGTTAACAGCCAATAAGTTACACAATCTCAACTGCATTCATCATCTGAATGGGCCCATCGGCCCTCACACACTCGAAAAAGACTCAATGAAAGTCGAGGGTTTCATACTGTAACGCAATATACATTAGCCGTCTCACGAGAAAACATTGTGGACACTGCGTAAAGTATCGACACGGATTAGCCTAAGAATTCTACGCAGGCTAACCCGGACAGACACTTTACGCCTCCTGTTGATTTTCTGTTTCAGAATCATTACTCTTTACCTCTATCCCCCTGACGCGGAATGTGTCGGCCCGGATTAGCCTGCGCGGATTGCGCAAGCTAATTTAGGTCGATACATTACGCAGAGTTTATAACGTTGGTTTCCTCGTGGAAACGCTCACATTGTATCGCGTGTAGCGAATATGGGTATAGTGGTATCACATATCGTAGTTTGGTGTTTTTTGCCGCTTTCAACAGTATATTAGTCGTTTCACTGCGTGTCTAGGGTAATCTACCAGTACTAACGGAATTTCATCTGTACTATGTCATTGATTTCATCTTTAATATATGAACTTGCTGTCTATATGTTGTTTTGTGTAGTATATGGCAAAATATCATGTAACATAATGAACAGTCGTAATGCTATCCCGGCAACATTGAGCACCAAGTCGGATAGCCATTACTACCATTTTCATTGAGCACCAAGTCGGATAGCCATTACTACCATTTTCATTGAGCACCAAGTCGGATAGCCATTACTACCATTTTCATTGAGCACCAAGTCGGATAGCCATTACTACCATTTTCATTGAGCACCAAGTCGGATAGCCATTACTACCATTTTCATTGAGCACCAAGTCGGATAGCCATTACTACCATTTTCATTGAGCACCAAGTCGGATAGCCATTACTACCATTTTTATAGTATATCGTATGAGCCGTCCGGGGTTATAATCCTGGTCTCCCACCAACGTCGAATGGGCCGTCCGGGGTTATAATCCTGGTCTCCCACCAACGTCGAATGGGCCGTCCGGGGTTATAATCCTGGTCTCCCACCAACGTCGAATGGGCCGTCCGGGGTTATAATCCTGGTCTCCCACCAACGTCGAATGGGCCGTCCGGGGTTATAATCCTGGTCTCCCACCAACGTCGAATGGGCCGTCCGGGGTTATAATCCTGGTCTCCCACCAACGTCGAATGGGCCGTCCGGGGTTATAATCCTGGTCTCCCACCAACGTCGAATGGGCCGTCCGGGGTTATAATCCTGGTCTCCCACCAACGTCGAATGGGCCGTCCGGGGTTATAATCCTGGTCTCCCACCAACGTCGAATGGGCCGTCCGGGGTTATAATCCTGGTCTCCCACCAACGTCGAATGGGCCGTCCGGGGTTATAATCCTGGTCTCCCACCAACGTCGAATGGGCCGTCCGGGGTTATAATCCTGGTCTCCCACCAACGTCGAATGGGCCGTCCGGGGTTATTATCCTGGTCTCCCACCAACGTCGAATGGGCCGTCCGGGGTTATAATCCTGGTCTCCCACCAACGTCGAATGGGCCGTCCGGGGTTATAATCCTGGTCTCCCACCAACGTCGAATGGGCCGTCCGGGGTTATAATCCTGATCTCCCACCAACGTCGAATGGGCCGTCCGGGGTTATAATCCTGGTCTCCCACCAACGTCGAATGGGCCGTCCGGGGTTATAATCCTGGTCTCCCACCAACGTCGAATGGGCCGTCCCGTGAGAAAACCAACACTATAGACTCTGCGTAAAGTATCGACCAAGATCAGCTTAACCCTTTCCCTCATACAACAATTCTGCAGCAGACGACTTTGAACGTATTTTGTCAAAAAATAGAAAATCTCCATAATTGAATGGATAACCTATGACAAAAAGTGGAAAACATTGTGTCAAAAGGAGAAATTGCACGTTTTGTGCAATTTCTTCTTTTGTCACTATGTTTTCAAATAGCCGTCTGCTGCAGAGGCGTCAGAAAGCGTCTATATGAGGGAAAGGGTTAAGCATGCTGCGGAGACTAACCCGGCTCGACACTTTTCGCCTCCTGTGGATTTTCTGTTTCAGGAAAAAATATACCTCTATCCCCCTGAGACGGAATATGTTGGCCCGGATCAGTCTGCGCGCAATGCGTAGGCTAATCTGGATCGATACATAACGCAGATGCCATACTACTGGTTTTCTCGCAGGACGGCTCATATGTGGCGTATAAAGATGATAAGAGGGACATCAACGGGGTTACAATTCTAGTTCGAAATGGAAGAGTGTAAAACTGAAAGATCAAGCAATGCGTTAATGGTTTAACCTCTTGTAAACTACTCCTGGTTTATATGTTTTGTCTGTGATAAAGCACATTTTTGTCTCGACTGTAACATTTGTGAGGGGCGGAGATTTCCCCATCAGTGAACGACGGTTATTATTTGCGTAATAAGGCAGTAGAGTTGTTTGATAACGTAGCGAATTCTGATGGATTTCATTCTGTCGTTTAGCAGCTATAGAATGTATATTTTACATATTTTAATAGCAGGGGTTCATTCTGTCGTTGAGCAGCTATAGAATGTATATTTTACATATTTTAATAGCAGGGGTTCATTCTGTCGTTTAGCAGCTATAGAATGTATATTTTACATATTTTAATAGCAGGATTTTGTGTTTTTATTTATCAAGGAAGACGACTGTTTAATTATCTTAACCGCTAAACGGATGAAGATAAGAACCTTCAATGAACAAATTCCGCACGAAAGCGATCTAAAGCAGCGACAGCTAACGTAATATGTGTGTGTTTTACTTTTGTATTTTGTCTGTTGGGTGGGGGCGGGGGTTACGCTATATGCAGTATTTCTTATTTATTATTCCCGGTTTACACACCAGTATTGAGCTAATAAAAATGTGCCTTGGAAAGGATACGACACGTTGATGGCCACGAGCTGGGTTCGAACCCGTGACTCCAAGTTTCAAATCCTTCACGCTAACTACAGTTATCGACTGTTACCTTGAACGTGTTTGGAGGATGCGACGTAATTCATTTAACATCAAATAAAACCACATTAAAACCACATTGTAAAACGTTTGAAGAACCCTTTGTTCACGAGCAACGTAACATTATATCAACTCTTATATTACCACAAAATTAAAACCAAACAAAACAAATATCACAGTCTTATTCACTTTGTGTTTCAGAAATAGGAATATTAAATATCAGTATTAAAGAGCAGGCTTTAATCACATCGCTCCCTACTTTTCGACTAAGATAAGGCTGTTGAAGTCGACATCTGTTTAGCGTATAGCGAAGGGATTAAATCACTTTTCCATGCACAATATATATTGGCCAAGCCATGAGAAAAAAGCTTCCAATTGTATTCATAGTTCTGCATCATATAGCATGCGCATGAATTAATTTTAAAAGTATTCAAGGTATTGCACGGCCGGGGATCAAACTCGCGAGGCGGACGCTCTTCTAGTACATCAACTAGGATGTTTGACTAAGACACAACTTAGTTATAATCATGTGGATTAGTAATGTTCTCGCAGGCACCTATGCATTTACGCGTGTTATCGCAGGCACCTATGTATTTACGCGTGTTATCGCAGGTACCTATGCATTTTACGCGTGGTATCGCAGGCACCTATGCATTTTACGCGTATTATCGCAGGCACCTATGCATTTTACGCGTGTTATCGGCGGCACCTATGCATTTTACGCGTGTTTTCGCAGGCACCTATGCATTTTACGCGTGTTATCGCAGGCACCTATGCATTTTACCCGTGTTATCGCAGGCACCTATGCATTTTACCCGTGTTATCACAGGCACCTATGCATTTTACCCGTGTTATCGCAGGCACCTATGCATTTTACGCGTGTTATCGCAGGCACATATGCATTTTACCCATGTTATCGCAGACAACTATGCATTTTACGCGTGTTATCGCAGGCACCTATGCATTTTACGCGTGTTATCGCAGGCACCTATGCATTTTATGCGTGTTATCGTAGGCACCTATGCTTTTTACGCGTGTTAATAATCATATAAGGACCAATAGGGACACACTTCTAGTTTTGTTTCCAGTTACTTGGAAACACGGTAGGGTACATTGACCGTCCTGATATAAACGAAGCGTTGTTGAAAACGGTGTATGACACAAATCAATCATTATAAGGTCCTTAATACGTGCATACGGACAGGGAATTCTGAGCGAATCACAACTCCCATTTTCGTTTGTTGCGGCTTATATAGCGGAGATGACAGAAGCGATAAGAGTGCAGATTTACTGCAATTTGATCAAACTTGAAAGTAAACACAAATATCTACATCAACAATAGAAGTGCTATGGGAAAACTATGTGTTTACGGTTCAATTGTATGGTCCCGCCGATGTAATTGATTATGTTTTGGGGGAGTGAAACTTTACTTCATGTGTTGGTAGTAAACCCTTTCACATGCACACACATTTTTGAGACATCTCCGGTAACGAGCTTTAAAAACATTGCAAAAAGAGGAGATATTGCTCAAAATTACTAATATCTTATTTTCTCATAATGCTTGTGTTTCTTGTCAATGTAACGCTTCCATCTATGCCATATTTTCCATATTATGCCTAAGTACTTTTGAAGTCGTCTGCTGCAGATCTGTTGTATGTTGGAAAGGTTGACGCCCAAGGTTTTGTATTTCAATATGTATTTGTATTCACCTCGTTTAACTGTAGTGTCTTTGTTTTTGATTTTCAAAACCCATCTGGACGACTTCATGATGTAATGGAAAGGACGCACGCCTAAAGAGCGAAAGAACTAGCTCCAATTCCCTGTTGGGTCATAACACAGACTTGGAAAGTGGTAGAAATATCACGACAATTGATACAAAAGTGCGGTGCCAGGAAATGGTACTTGTAGTCGTTGTAGTTTGCCAAGAAATCTTCATGATTTCATTGAAATATTGTTAATATCGAAAAGCCGACAATCCATTACGAACTTTAGAGTCAGAAATCGACAGTTTAATGTCAAATATATCCCAGACAGAACCCATCGGTTATATTTGATCAAATGCATAGTTCGTTGTAGTCACAACTGGGCACCACTACTATAAGAGAATCTGCTGTGTATCCAGTATCCACAATTAGGCACCAACATTATGATACTCAGAGAGAACTTACTCTGGAGAATGCGCTGTAGCCATAACTGGGCACCTACATTATGATTTCGATTGGTAAAATTGTGAAATTGAACTTGCTTCCTGACCAATTAGATACTTGAGCATAGAGTTTAACACGTAAAACAGAGATATATTAAAACAATTCGAATATGTTTATAGAAATATATGGAGATGACAAATTATAATTCCCTAGTGAGAAATTATTCCCATGTAAGTTATCAGTTGCCCGGATGCTTGAAATGGCGGTATAAAATGACGTCACCATCAACGCTGAAATACACGTTCGTGTCAAAATTGACTGATTGGTTGAGATTTAAGGCCATTCTTAACATTAGTTCAGTTATAGCACGGCACTTATGCATGATCACTGAGTAAACAAACCAGTCCTAGGCTAGGAAATGTGCCTTGCCAAACCCGCGCGTTCGTGCCAAAAAAGCGGCATGAACTGATAAACATTTATCAAATTATAACGTCATATACATGAAATGAGGTTCATTTACATCGATCGTTTATGTTTTCCATTGGAAGTTTAATACGAGAATTTTTTTCCCTCGTGGATTTCAGCAGCTGATAACCAAATCGCGCAGAAGCACTCGTTTGTTACAAACGCGCAAATGTCACTCGGTAATGAATTCCCGTATCAAACGTTCAATCGTATATGAGCCAGGGATGTGCTACGTGTACTCATACTTACTTAAGTACCAACTACTCACTACTTGCCTTAAATTATTAGTACAAGTACTCGTACTTACTAGCGTACTAAAGCAAAATTGCCAGTACTCATGACTCGGAGTCATGAGTACTTTATGAAATCCTAAATTGATTCTACATAGAATTTGAATAACATATCGATCCATTATTGTCTACATTTACACAGTTTTATACCATATAATAATAATCTAAAATAATTTTTTACTCAGACAGTACTTGTGAATACTTAAAGTAATACTCAGTACTAACTAGAATACACACTCACAAGTGAGTAATGAGTACTTACTCTAGTATTCCTTAAGCATCCAGTACTCAGTACTTACTCGAGTACTAAGCCCAATTACTCAGTACTCACTCGAGGACTTAGCCCCAGTACTCAGTACTTACTCGGGTACTAAGCCCCAGTACTCAGTACTTACTCGGGTACTAAGCCCCAGTACTTACTCGAGTACTAAGCCCCAGTACTCAGTACTTACTCGAGTACTAAGCCCCAGTACTCAGTACTTACTCGGTTACTAAGCCCCAGTACTTACTCGAGTACTAAGCCCCATTACTCAGTACTTACTCGAGTACTAAGCCCCATTACTCAGAACTTACTCGAGTACTAAGCCCAATTACTCAGAACTTACTTGAGTACTAAGCCCTAGTACTCAGTACTTACTCGGGGACTAAGCCCCTGTACTTACTCGAGTACTAAGCCCCAGTACTCGTACTTACTCGAGTACTAAGCCCCAGTACTCAGTTCTTACTCGAGTACTAAGCATCCAGTACTCAGTACTTACTCGAGTACTAAGCCCAATTACTGAGAACTTACTTGAGTACTAAGCCCCAGTACTCAGTATTTACTCGGGTACTAAGCCCCAGTACTTACTCGAGTACTAAGCCCCAGTACTCAGTACTTACTCGAGTACTAAGCCCCAGTACTCAGAAATTACTCGAGTACTAAGCCCCAATACTCAGTATTTACTCGAGTACTGAGCCCCAGTACACTGTACTTACTCGTGTACTAAGCCCCAGTACTCAGTACTTACTCGAGTACTAAGCCCCAGTACTCAGTACTTACTCGAGTACTAAGCCCCAGTACTCAGTATTTACTTGAGTACTGAGCCCCAGTACTCTATATTTACTCGAGTACTAAGCCCCAGTACTCAATACTTACTTGAGTACTAAGCCCCAGTACTCAATACATACTCGAGTACTAAGCCCCAGTACTCAGTACTTATTCGAGTACTAAGCCCCAGTACTCAGTACTAACTCGAGTACTAAGTCCCAGTATTCGACCCATCTAAGGGATGTATACCATTTCGAGCAACTATAATGGGTACTCGTGTGAACTAGGGTTATATTAGTCCGTCTACTGTAAAACATATATCATAATTGTTGTTTTAGGGGGGGGGCAATGAAAATTCCCCACACGCCATCCGATACTAATTTTGGTATCTTGCGATATAGGGTTTAACAAGGATATCTTTCAGCAGGTTTGCTAGTGTATAGATGATATATGTGTCAAAAACATATCATTTAAATGTTTTTGAACAATAAAACACACACAGGTGTTAACGTACATGATGTCAGTCACTGAATGTACAATAACGAGGCGTGTAAAAAAATCCTTCATTTTCCTTTTGTAATGAAATGAAAGGTTTTGAAATATGTTGATAGCCAAAAGGAAATCAATGCTGATTTAAGGTGAGACAGCTCTTCACGAGCTGACTCACCTGCATCTATAGTGTTTGCACGGACCCTACTATTGTCTTCGGCGCTGAAATAGTTAAATCTTGCCCATAATGAGCAATTTCCCTTTTGCCAGAATGTTTTAAGCTCTATTCAGTTATTATATAATTAATTCTAGAGATAATTCATCTGCTGCAGATGTGTTGTATTTGAAATGAATTCCCTCACAAAGTCTACGATTTACGCAGTGGTGTGCAAGATATGTCATTTTAAGAAAGATTATGATAAGTTGAAATTGCCCGCAATGAAAACTACCACATTTTCTGACATTCTTTTTGTTATTTTACTGTCAGAATAAGTTTACGGTTTATACGTGAACAATTGAATCACAATCCAGACATATCAGATTAGAGTCGTTAGTTTAGATTCATGTCAAAATATTTGGAATTTCGGGTCATCACGCCATCGTTTTTGAACACATGAATGGTTATATTTAACTATAGAGTCGTATATATTCTGCAGGTTAACCCTTTCCCTTATATAGACGCTTTCTGATGCCTCTGCAGCAGACGGCTTTTTGAAAACATAGTGACAAAAGAAGAAATTGCTCAAAACGAGCAATTTCTCCTTTTGACACAATGTTTTCCACTTTTCGTCATAGGTTATCCATTCTATTATAGAGATTTTCTATTTTTTGACAAAATATGTTCAAAGTCGTCTGCTGCATAATTGCCATATGAGGGAAAGGGTTAACACATCGAGTATACATGTATATGTATACATGTTAGAGCGGCTGAATCGTGACTGGGTTCGATCCGCTGTCGAGTCATAACAATGACTTTAACAATGGTAGTAGTGGCTTCTCTCCTTGGCGCTTATGGTTGCCGGGATGGTACTTAAACAGACGCGCTCGTGTCAGGATAAACGTAACAACACAACCGGCAATGAATCCAGAAAACGCCGTGAAATGTCTGAAATACTGTTGAAAGCGGTGTAAAACGTCCTACACATTTAACACAATCTACATACAGTTAATTACAAGGATTTAATGATTTATTTAGATAAATTGTTGGAGAGTGAAATTTATTTCGTTATTGATTCATGATACACCGTGCCACATAAAGACATACATAATGGTTTGCGACCTTATACAGTCATGATCAGCATTTGTCGTCGGACTGTCTCATCATCATCATGCACGAAACTGAATATTTTGATTTGAAATCTTATTAGATCATTTAATTAGACTGGTAGGGCTCAATGAAGCACGTTTTGAGAATTAACATATTTTGTCAGTGTAATTATTGTTGAATTATATCAGCATTATGCAGTCAGACCCCCTTTTCGCAGTGGAAAGATGCATATTATTTGTTAAACTGTTCACTACTTTATATTTTGTTTTAGTATTAGGTTCTTTAAAAACAAGTGTACGAGTGTTTTGAAATTTTGTTTTACATATATTTCAAGTCATTGTTGAAAAAGAAGATATTTTATATTTGTAATTTGTAATTTCTCATTACCACCAGAGAGTTTTCAAAGGTATGTAATGAACAAAATAGAAGGATTTAAGTGTTCAAGTTAAGATTATTGAAGCGGTACTCTATGAAAGGCTACACGAAAGTTAGTATTACATGTGTGAAAACACCTGCAAGTCCATCCATGCTAAAGGATAAATATGGAACCTGCTCTAAAAAAGTTTCTTAAAACCTTCTATGACTAACTAGCGAACAGTCCATATCAAGATCAGACTGCACGGCTGCGCTGGCGGATCTAGGTATACAACGATCGCTAAGTGCCAAACGGTGGATTTTCACAGACCGCCGCTTGTCTCATCTTCAATCGACTCCGAAACAAGTTCCAAGATTTTAATCTACTACTTTTGATGCCTACCTACTTCATTGATACTCATCAACCGCCGAGTGTAAGTGAAGATCCCAATTTGATAAGCTCTGTCTTACGGGATTCGAGTCTGCGACCTTTAAATCAAGAAAACGGCGATCCACAAAGAAAAACTGTCTCCCACAGGTATTTTGCATGGATTTCAATTAACTGATAAGCTTTGAAAGGACTACACGTGATGTCAGATTGATTCTTAACTTGATTTACCTTGCATACCGATATAACCCACCTGCGAAAACATTGCTGCCAAAGGTGAAATTGCTCATGATGACCAATTTCTCCTTTGGCCCACAATGTTTTCAACTCTATTAAACAATTACGCTATCTTTTATCAGGGTGAGTGTATTAAACAGGGTGAGTGTATTAAAAAACACTCACCCTGCTTTTATGGACATTTTTCAGATTGTTGTCACAATGTTTTCCAAGTCGTCTGCTGCAGATGTGTTGTATGTGCGAAAGGGTTAACGGATTTCCCATGACGTGTTGACGTTACTGTTTGCGTTGATGGATGATTATAAATGAGGTTTTTAAAAATCACAGGTCAATTCAACAGTTTTAACTCTTAGTTTGTGTGATCAGTATAGATACATATATGTCTGTACACCAATGGATTCTGATCCTAACGTTATTTGCTCGACAGAGACATCTTGAAATGTGTGGTGCCCTACGAAAATCAACCTTAACGTAATAAGTACACGTATGGAACAGGACCATAATAAGGTCTGTACGTCCATAATAAGGATTTAAATGGAGACTGCTTTACAGAAGTTTTTTTCAGATGGGCTTCACCTCCTTTGTCATCGATGTTCACGCCTATGAAGGCTACCCGTTTACATTCTGTTTATCCTGGCTTTCTCACACCAGGATACTTTTCCGCATATACTGAAAACCTATTGTTGGAAGACGAATGACGATTGTTACAGTGGCCCTGAAATGATAGCCCGCTTCGCTGTCGACTCAGTTACCGGGGATCAGTTTCTGTTTATGTAAAGGGACACACACACACACACACACACACACACACACACACACACACACACACACACACACACACACACACACACACGCACACACACACACACACACTTTAATTTGATCAATGTAAATATATAAACTAAACTTACAGGGGCGTAGCTCCCTTTAGGCACTGTAGGCACGTGCCTACACATTTTTTCTCAAAATGCCCCAAAGTGCAGCTGCGGCGATAGACATCTGCGTAATGTATCGACCAGATCAGCCAGCGCTGTCCGCGCAGACTGATCCGGCCGACACATTCCGTCTTAGGGGGGATAGATGTATAGAGTAGTTATTCCTGTAACAGAAAATCCACAGGAGGCGAAAAGTATCTATCCGGGTACGCCTGTGTGGCATGCTTAGGCTGATCCGGGTCGATACTTTACGCAGAGTCCACAATGTTGATTTTCTCACGAGACGGCCTACACATTGACTATTGCAAAGCTACGCCCCCGACTTACGTTCTAAAAGTTTATTAAAAAATGAACTATAATGATTGATTATTAGTATTGATAAAATCATAATTGTGTAATACATGAAGACGTTTACAGACGGTTATTCATTAACCATTTCCCACATACAACACATCTGCAGCAAACGAATTAACACAGATGTAGCTTAAAGTAACACCATCTCAATACATAAAAGTATAATTATATAAAAGGGTCGAAAACATTGTGTAAAAAAGGATTGATTGATTGATTGATTGATTGGGGTTTAACGCCGTTTTTAACAATTTCTCAGTCATATCATGGCGGCCAGTTCACCTACTCATGTGTTTCCTGGTTTTCGCACACCAGTACTCCACACAACCAACTTCACAAGCAACTGGCTGCTTTTCCACATAGACTTATTGGTGGAAGACGAAAGACGCATGTCGCAATGACGTTTGTTAAACGTCGGAAAGAAAGTTGGCCGAGCCGGGATTCGAACTCACAACCCCTTGATTGACAGCCCGCGTCGTTACCGACTAAGCTACCGGGACTCGACGTGTAAAAAAGGAGTAATTGCTCAAGAGTCGTCTGATGCAGATGTGTCAAACGCGTCTATAAAGGGGAAAGTGCTTCAGGTAGAAAATCAGACTGGCAAACCTACGAAGAAAGATACCACATCTGAAACGATGCGTCCAATGTCGTATCATGGAAATGGACAGGCTTAGCCTTATTTAATCCGTTTCTATCTATAGACGCATGTTGACAAATCTGCAGCAGACGACTCTTGAAAACAGTGTGTATATTCAGACATTTCTAAAGATGAACAATTTCTACTTTAGTCACAATGTTTGCAACTTTTTTCAGTTATTATACCTTCAATTATAGGGATTTTCCATATTTTTGAGGGGAAAAAATCGTCTGCTGCAGATTTGCTGTGTGTGGGAAAGGTTTAAGATTGAATTTCGAAACGGAAAAAGTAGGAGAATCACGGACGGTATCAACTTTTCCAAACATAGAACAAAGAACGGTAGATGACTTCGAAAATATCTGGTTAAAGATAGGACATATCTGTAAAAAATATTGAATAGTGTTGAAAACATTGTTGCAAATAGAGAAATTACTCATTATGCTAAAGAATCGTCTGCTGTAGATGCGTCAAAATACGTCTGCAAATGGGAAAGGGATAGTTTACATGGCTTCAAAATGTTTGTCTATTCGTTTACCAGTCTTACGACATTACTAAACATGCAACGTAGAAAATGTTAACTCTTTCAGCGCCGAGTTGTTTAAAGTCTTCCATGTTCAAAATATGGTGTGTCCTTTTCCCTTGTAATAAAAGTTTGGTCTATTTTGATAAATAAAAGGCAAACAATGCAGATTTCTGGTGAGACAGCTCGTTACGAGCTGACTCACCTGAATCTGCATTGTTTGCAAAAAGCTCAATATGCTGAAAGAGTTAACATCTTGAAACAGTTGAAGTACAATAGTCCGGGAGCCAATAGGCTGAACGTGGAATTGCCGGTTAAAGTTTTTTTCTCAACTGATTTTGGTAGTCTATGGGTTACTCTTCAAGATCAAAGAGGGTGACCGCTTGTCAACTTTGGGGAAATTTAGATATTAACCCTTTATTTTCAAATTCCTAAAGAAATTCAACAAAAAAAGATTTTTCATTATTTTGTCAAACATTTTATTAAAATTATTTATTTCTGACCAGAACAAAGAACAGTTATGGGAATGATATCAGATATAACTAAGTTATGGTCATTTCAGTGTGAATTAACCCTTCGCTGGCTAATTCCGAGTAAATACTACAGGGAAATTGGGTTTAAATTTATCTGACAGAAAGACCCTGTTCAAATTCTGTTTTCACCTTGTTACATATTTGTAATAATTCATTGGTCTACATGTATTGATGATAAAGGAAGATCATGATAGAAAATAAATTCTGATCAGATTAACTATGTTAACCCTTTCTTCCTAATTCCAAACACTTGCTCATTGAAAAGTGATGAATTGTTCCCTACATGTACGAGTACTTTACAGAGGACACACAATCATTCACATATCAGAATGTTCTTCAGATGATTACACGTAGTTGGGCTCGTGAATTTGCTGACGATTACCTGACCTAAAGTCAGTTTAACCCTTTGATATTCAGAACATTACAATTCGTATTAAAAACCGCAATTTCACATGAGACAATGATATTCAAATCACCGTCATGATGGCTCGAATTATTTTTTGTAGAAACTAAACATGGAGGGCTGTCACCTTGGCTATAACTTCTCTGATGTTATCATCAAATTACTTCTGAGCGAGAACATCCAATAGAGTAACATGCACAAAACATTGTACATGGAAGGCCATGAATCAGACAGCTACATCTCCTAGAGCTGCATAGGCTTTGACTTTTGCACCCACACAGAATTAAGTCCAGGATACAGTATGGTGCAAGTTTGAAACCATTAGGTACGGTTATCGGCATAAGTGATTTATTGTTCAAGTCATTTTTCCATCCAAAATCTTCAGGGCTTCGCGGAGGAGGGTCCTTCAGCTTAATATTTCTCCACAAGATGGCTGGAAAGTGTGCCCGTTTCACTTTCTCAGAAAACCTCCTCAGTCGGAGGTATAGCACACACTTTTGGTGCTGATACATGACCCTTGCCATTCTTAGATCCCTAAACTTGTATCCTTGTGTCCATGGAACCACTTTGTTTCACTCCGTAGCAGGCCGAAATGAAGGCAGTTGCTTGCAATATAACTTTTTCTAGAGGGGAGTCAATTTCACCAATGGCGGACAGATCACAGCCAGCTCTAATAATCTTTACAACAGAGCCCTTGCCAACCCCAATGTAGCAAGCTACGGTGTCACATCCGAATACTGCATGAGCAGGCAGGAGTTCCTTGATGATCTTACGCTGTTTTTCTACTGTCAACTTGATGTCTACAACTGTCCTCCCTTTGGTGGGAGATTCCATGGTCATTTGAAGGCTAAGTTTTGCTCTTTCATAAGGTTAAAGGAGCAGCACAAAAACGTCTGTATCATAAGACACAATTGTCAGTTGCGTAGCATCATTTCCCCCTTCAGAACCTGTTGGACTATGATAATGTCCGCTTCCTCATGCGACGTTTCAATATCTGGCCTTGATGTCTTCACCCTCATTGGCGATTTCTACAGGATAGGGGTCTTCTCCTGTTATCACCAGTTTGCGACCGTTAAGACAGGTATGGAACCACATATCCCGCGTTAGTTTATTGCATATTATCTTCATGGGCTGTTTCTTATTCTCCACTACCATCAAGACAACATTTTGTGCAGGCAACACTGTTTTGGGGTTTAATTGAAGGATTCGACTTACGCCTGTTTTTCTACCGCCCCTAGCTACAGACTAAATGCTGAAGTCATCGTACCTATCAAATATCAGGTAAACGTCACTGCTCTCTAGATATGCTGCGACACGTCGTTTAAGGTTTGCAACGTAATCCAGTTCTATCCCCTGTTCTGGCCAATGTATGGTCCAAAGTAGAGCATATCCATCTATAATAGTTACATCTGTACACCCAGTATTTCTTCATGAAACCTCCACTTGCAGGGATCTGTTTAGCGCATTCCCGTTTCTGTGAACATTGCAGTGTTGCAGCTCAGATCCTTTGGTCACATCCTGAAAAAAAGGGTTGCACTTGCGCCTAGGTGGAATGTATGCTCTTAAGAGTTTTGTGGGCTCCATTGGCACATTGATGGCCGAAAGTGGACTGTCAGATGTTCTGTATTCAGTCTTTGCTGGTGTACCCAAAATGTTGAGTGGAAAGAAATTCTCGCAAAATGTTCGTGCATTGAGGTTACTCGCAGAAGAGGTTCTTCGCTTTGTTATTGAATGCAACTATTCAAGTTCTGATGAAGGATCTGATAAAAGACTTGGGAAAAAAGAGCCAGTCAAAGCAAGACAGTACAATTTGGCTAGATGTCCTCATTAAACCTGTGTTCATTATGATGTCTTACATAATAGCTGAGCGTGAGGGTGACTGGCTCCCACACTTGTCTTCATTTAGGCAGATGATCCCATACTACTTTGCTGCTGGCCATGTTCACTATGCCCGTTATAGCTTTTATTACCTCCGTAAAATGGAAAACTTGCCTCCATATGTCCTGTGCCACTTTTTAAAGAGAGAACATGTTGCGCAACACATCCAAGGAATATGGAACGGGATTTGGAGTGACATGTTTATCGAAACAACTTTCATGAGGTATAGACATGGCAGCGGTGGGATCATAGGAATCACACTTAAGGCCTGAGGCTCTCAAAGTTTGGGCTCTGTTTACTCTTTCAGCACCAAACTGTTTAAAATAGACTCTTAAAAAGTTCAAAATCGGGCGTCTCCATTTCTCATGTAATAAAAGTGTTGGACTATTTTATAACTAAAAGGTAAACAATGCCGACTTCGGAGTGAGACAACTCGTTACGATCAAGCTGACTCACCTGAATCTGTATTGTTTGCAGAAACCTCAATATTGCCTTTGGCTCTGAAAGAGATAAACGAGAATGTGGACACCATGGTCTATAGCGTGTGTAAACGTACGCCTTTACTTGAGCACTCCGTGGTGTAGTGGTTCGAACGGCTCCCTTGGGAGTGCAGGAGACCATGTTCGATTCCCAGTCGGTTCATACTAAATACTTTAAATTATGTTTAACCCTTTCCCACATACGTTGTATCCCCAGCAGACGACTTTGAAAACATCTCGAATTCATTTTGAAAAACGGAAAATGAAGGTATAATTACTTTAAAGAATTTAAAACTTTGTGGCAAAAGGAGAAATTGCTCTTTTTGAGCAATTTCTCCTTCCGCACAATGTTTTCAAAAGGTGGGAAAAGTTTAATGGCTTCTTACATTGGCGCTCAGTGTTGCGGGGTTAGCGTTAAGACTGATTCGTCGACTTCAGGATAATTGAGACTGCGAAGTACTGATATATGAGCCGTTCCGCGAGAATACCAACATTGTGGACTCTGCGTAAAGTGTCGATCCAGATCAGCCTAATCATGCCGCGCAGGCTTACTCGGATAGACAATTTTCGCCTCCTGTGGATTTTCTGTTTCAAGAATCATTACTCTATACCCCTGAGACGGAATATGTCGGCCTGGATCAGTCTGTGCGGATTGCGCAGGCTGATCTGCCATAATTTAGGTTTTCTTGCGGGACGGCTCATATTACCTAGGAGACGCTTTGGTGTAACTGAAATACTGTTGAAAATGGCGTAAACACCATTTAAACATGCACAACCATTGCAAACAAGTTACATTAATACAGCCTAATCCCAGTATATGTACATCTGTTGCTACTCATTTGTTAGTCCTGCAGCATATGACATTGAAATCAACTATGCAAAACAATTGAAAACCTCTATAAATGAAAAGTGAGCGTTTTCTCCTTTTTCCACAACGTTTTCAACTTTATTTAATAATTATTCTTCCATTTATTAAGAGTTTCCGACATAGAGACCTTTTCTGACACATTTGAAAATATCGTGACAAAAGAAGAAATTGCTCAAAGCAAGCAATTTCTCCTTTTGCCACAATGTTTTCAACACTATTCAACAATTATACTTTCATTTACAGAGATTTTTTTCAAAGTCGTCTGCTGTATATGTGCTGTGTGTCGGAAAGGGTTACCTGAACGCCGTATAAATAGTTTACTATTACAATCGACTTTTTGTTTCTTCCTACACCGACAAAGAAATCTTGATCTATCAGCCATCACGCTATATGGAATAAAAGGGTTAATATTTAAATTTCCCCAAAGGTGACGATCGGTCACCCTCATGAATATTGAAGAGTAACTCATAGGCTACCAGAATCAACCAAGAAAAAAACTTTAACCGGCAATTCCAGGTGCACCTGAAATTCAGGGTTTGGCTCCCGGACTACAAGTGGAAGAAGTCATTGTGAACAATTGAGAAATTGCATTCTTTCAGCAATTTCCGTTTCTCAGTTAATTTCGAATGCCGTCTGCATGCGGTAATAGGGTTAAAACGAACTGTGCTGAATATCTTGCATTAATTAAAATAACTCAATTACTGTATAATATGGTAATTTCGAACGTTAAATGCTTCTTTAGATTTGAACGAAAGATAATTAAGTATAAATCAAATTTGATATCAGACAATTTAAATCATAAAAGATACTCATCAGCATTTTGTAAATTAGAATTTAGGTAGATTTGTTTAATCAACCAACGGGGACATCTTTGCTTCAATCCTTTCCCTCATACGACAATTCTGCAGCAGACGACTAATTCAATTGAACACGTTTTGTAAAAAAATAGAATATCTCTATAATTGAATGGATAACCTATGACTAAAAGTGGAAAACATTGTGGCAAAAGGAGAAATTGCTCGTTTTGAGCAATTTCTTCTTTTGTGACTATGTTTTCACAAATCCGTCTGCTGCAGAGGCGTCAGAAAGCGTCTATACGAGGGAAAGGGTTAATCATTATTCAAAGACCTGCTCTTTGACAGCATTATTAAAAATGCAGCACACTATATAATACGCTTCATTCACATTGGATATGATATCACTTAAACTCTTTCTCACAGGAGTAGGTGAACTGGTCGCCGTGATATGACTGAAAACAATGTTGAAAACGGCGTTAAACCCAGATCAATCAAAATACACATCTTAAACAAACGACTTTTGATAATATAGGAAGTAAGTAGAACTTGCTCAAAACTAATTTTCTCGCAATATTTTCAACTCTATAAATCAAACTGTTATTACTTTCAATAATCCCGATAAATAGAGGATATTTCATGAGTGATTATGTATTATCACTTTTAATAAACGAGTTTACTAAGATAAAGATAATATGCTTCGAGCGTCATATTCAGCTTAGATAACAAGTTTATTAAAAGTGGTGATAAATAAACACGAAAGAGATATTCTATTTATCACATAAAGTGATTTATGAGGCGTATTTCGAAAAAATGTACATGAAATTAGCCGGATTGTCGCCAAAGTGTCTAACGGTATAACGTTAAACCGCTGATGTGACGTCATTTTCATAGTTTGGTTTCGGCGTTGTAACAAAGACTTGAGCGTAAGACTGGAAACCAAACTAGTATAGTGTCATACGATATTTATGTAATGTGATTTTGGCACTCCCAGAGAGGGCTTTATGTGATAAACCAATGTATTCTCAGATATATTCAAAGCCTACCCTCAAACTATTATATCAGGTGTGTAACTGTTTGTAATTTAAGAAACATTTACAACTGTTTCGCGCTTAACCAACGATTAAGATCAAGAAACGACGCATACGTGGAATCTCATCTGGATTTACACAGTCATTTAGGTGGCGCTCTAGGAAAACCGACCTTATTGTAATTATTTCTCGTGTGGAAAAACACCTGCATGCGCATTTATGCTAAGGATCTAAATGGACACTGATTTTTCATAAGTTGTTTTAATCCTTCTTTGGCTAATGATACCAAAATGTGCTGAGCGATATTAGATTGCGTGGATGCGCTGGATGATCGGGAACTACACTGCTCGCTTATGCAAATGAGCTATCTCGCGAGATAACCAACAGTGTGGTCTCTGCGTATAGTATCGACCCGGATCAGGCTAAGCATGCCGCGCAGGCTTACCCGGACAGATACTTTTCGCCTCCTGTGAATTTTCTGTTTCAAGAATCATTACTCTATACATCTATCCTCCTGAAACGGAATGTGTCGGCCCGGATTAGCCTGCGCGGACTGCGCAGGCTGATCTGGGTCGATACATTACGCAGAGGCCATAATGTTGGTTTTATTGAGGGACGGCACATATTACGGTCGGTTTTCGCAGAACACTGGTCATTATTTTCATTTCTAGTAAAACTAGAACTATTTTCCATAACACTTTAATAGCAATGGTTCTGAAAAAAAGAAGTTAAGGGCGGTTTACCAATTTCGTGAATACGACAGGATAAGGGTCAAGTCAACAATACATGTACTGGATCATTTAATAGTGTTATTATCAAAACGCAATTAAAGTTCGTGAAAACTATACTTCTATTCACTTTATCCTTTTATATACCTTTACTTTGAAGACGGGGATCTGTTACAATCAAATAATTAATATTCATCCTTTGAAGTTACTTATAATGTATACAGGTTTCACACCGTCGAATGAATGCCTAATATAGTATAGCAATAACTGAATTATCTGGGCGAACCGAGCTTCCCATGAAATAAGCTGTTTTATCTCTTAGTTATCCCTTTCCCACACGTAGATGCACTTTGACTTAATGTGTAGCAGACAACATTTGAAAACAGCGTGGCAAATGTAGAAATTGATAATGATAAGCAATTTCAAATTTTTTTGCCACAATGTTTAAACTCTATTAAATAATTGTATTTCACTTAATTTAGATTATCCACATTTTTGACAATATGCTTTTAAAGTCGTCTCCTGCAGATTTGTTGTATGTGAGAAATGGTTAAAGTGATTGATTGTCATTAAATATTCATTAATTTAACTGTACTAGGGGTATAGAAGGTGATTTTGATTATATTTTATGAAAAGCATTTCTGATAGAAATATTTACTAATACATCCTTAACCCTTGTCTTGTCTTGTCCACATACAGGAACTCTGTAGCATACGACTTAATTTAAATTGCTCATAATAAACAACTTCTCCTTTGATCAAACTCGTCTGATCCCTCGTCTGATCCTGATGCGTAAAGATGCGTCTACAAGTGGGAAATGGTTCAAAAGTGTTCTCGGCTAGTTCTTCTGATTATTACAATTTGGGGAAAAGTAAAAAGGAATAATATCCAGTCAGGAACAAGGTTAAGATAGTTAGCAGGAATATCGCGTTAACGTGTAAATCCTCTTGTATGCAAACAATACAGACCAGGATCATCATGCACAATCCGTGCAGTTTAATCCCTGTCTACACTGTTCTTTACACGTTTATCAGTATTAAGCGAATAGTACTCCACGCATATATAAGACTTGTAAATGCCAGTTAGGATGGTACCGTTTGCAGGAATCGAGCGGGGTGAGGGTTAAGAAAGGTCTTGGTTTAATCATACTTTATTATAAGGATTCATACAATTCATACACAACACGTGCAAATGGGTGGGAGAGACAATTCATCTCTCCATGATATGTACCCAGTCGCTACTAGAGGTGTGTTTTACACCGATTTCAAAGGTTTTTCTATAGCGGCGTTGTAAAACAAACCAGAACTACCGGCTATATACACGAGTCATAGTTATAACGTTTGATCAAGATCTACACTGTTCACATATTACTAACACTAGCTGGTCAGAAGCTTCTGTCAACTTGTGTGGATTCTGATTGAACGGAGTAGATGTGCAGGCTGACATGAGCCTACACTGGTCAATGTTCACAAATGCCGACTTGTATCTTTTCCCAACGGGCGTGCTGATTTGTTGTGTGTCGCGGTTTTAATCATGTGTACATATTCGGTAGAGTACTCGCGCTGAAAGAGAGAGGTCCCAGGACTGCTTACATTGTATATCGAAAGGCGTTAACCCTTCGAGTCTCGTAACGTGTTAACCTACATATTATACCGCATCGGTGGTGTAGTGGAAGAGCGTCCGCCACAGTGCGGTAGGTCGAGGGTTCGATCTCCAGTCGGGTCATACCAAATACTTTACACAATGGTAGTAATATCTGCCCTCCTTGGTGCTCATAGTTGCGGGGTTATCATAACGACCGACTGGCTGGTGTAAGAATAAATGGACCAGTAGTACTGGTAACATACTCAGGAAACGCCGTGATATTACTGAACAATTGTTGAGAGCGGCGTAAAGCACCAGACATTGTTCCTGTCACATTGTGTATCGGCAACGGTTAGTTAACTCTTCGAGTCTCGTAGCTGATTAACCTACATGTTATGACAAGTTTTCATTGAAGTAAGAAACTCGATTGAAATTAAAATTAGTAGAAATCAGATCGCCTGTTCGAGTTACAAACAAAGTCCACCTTATTATCTTTTTAAGTCGGAGAAAAGCTGTTAATATCTAATTAAGATTCAAAGTCGGCAGTGTAAACGTCAAAATCTCTTCAAGTACTCTCAACCTATCTCCAGTACAGGTGCGAAACAAGGAGACCAAGACCCGGCAGCATACAATGGGCATTTGAAGTTTAATCCGTTGGTCCTTGTTCATTATAAACTGTAACCTCTCTTGGGAAAAAAAGAGAATACCGTACAGCTTCCTCGACCCAGAACATAGCGCCATTCGTACTCCAACAAATGGGTAACAAACTATGCGGAAAAGCAGCCAGTTGCTTGGCAAGACTGTTATGTGGAGTACTGGTGTGAGAAAGCCATGGAACACATGGATGGGTAGGTAAAAAGGCCGCCGTTATATGTCCGAACGTTGTTAAAAACAGAGTAACAACCCCAATAAATCAATCAATAAATCAATCAATAAATCGGTCAATCAATAAATCAATCTTCTTTGGTCCTTTAAAAGGGACTGACCAACGATTTGTGAACTCTAACAAACTAAATATGCTCAAATTGATTATATTAAAGTTGTAAAACCAAGTGTTTGGAGCATCCAGCGCATCATCCGCGCAGTCTGATCTGACTCTACACTGCTCGTCTCTTTTATTCAAAGAGTGTATCAATGTTTCTGTTTTGTAGTATACGTTTTTGGATCGCTTGCATGAGCATGAGGTCATTTTCTAAGCATGCACTTTTTCACATATTTCGCCGCTGAAATCTACAAAGTACATAATTACCGTAAGGTTTGTTTCCACAGGGAACCGCTCTAAGTGTTTCTTATACCCCCACCCCCTTTCCAAAAAAAAAAAAAAAGATACCACCTCTAATACCGATCAATTATCACTGTTTATATATTTTCTTATGACACGGCTCTTTTTATAAACATACTAAACTGTAATATTTGAAGAACGTGATTTAAACAAAAGTAGCAAAGCCCCAATCTTGTTTTGACACTTTGTAAGTGGCATTAAGTCAACTACCGCAATAAACCCCGCATAAAACACAAAATGGACGTCCTAACTTAGCTGTCCTGTTCTTATTTCAATATAACACTCATCATGTAGGATTAGTCTGGATATGACAAACAAAAACCTTTTTGTAGAAATATGTCAGCCGAGTCGTGCGATTTGGGGGTCTTAATGACCCTCCGTAACGGGGTCATATACATGTTAATTGACGTGCAGCTAATGGGGCTACAGTTTGTTCAATTTGTAATCAAAAGATGCTTCTAGAATTAATGTACATGCATACGGACAACGAGGACTCTGGTAAGCCTGGTTGGATACAAAGGCTCGTCTGGGTGTTCACTGTACGCGGATGCATTATGACCCTGAATCGTTCGTTAGACGCGTCTAGTTTATTTTTGAGCCGCGTCTGTCGATTTGGGGGCTTATTTCAGCTCCGTTATTATATAGAGGAATATGGTAGAAACACGTGTCGGACTACAGTTCTATTTACAGGAGTTGTACATATGGGTCTTTACTAAATGTATATACTAACGGTGACCGTCTTCTAGCTGTTATGGTTAGAGCGTCCGCCTTTGGGAGCGAGATACCAGGGTTTGATCCCCGGTCGCCTGTGATAAAAGCGTTGGAGTTGGAACATTTAACATAAGGTGAATTTGCTCAATAAGAATGTTTTTTAAAAGTTATTTGCTACCAATGAGTCATACATTCGTTAACAGAAATGGTAAATGTGTTAAATCACTTATATTAATTAATATAATTGTTGTCACAATACTAGAAAGCTAGCCCATCTAATTCCACACCAATGCACTAATATGTTTTGCCGGAATTGAGATGCGATGTCCCGCATAGCGTAACATAAACTTTATTTAAACATTATACCTCATAGATAGACACAACAACTATAATAACATATACTGGAAATTGGCATGGTACATATTTACATGTATACACAAAACTATAGGTATAGAGGTAAGAGAACTGCTTAAAGGACACATAAGTCATGGCCATGCTAAATTGTTTTCCTGTACATATCAGTTCTCTTATTAACAGCATGGGACATTTGATTTTGAAAACATTTGGTTTATACGACATCCATTAGCACATATAAAACCTTGTGTGATTTTAAGTACGTAATTAATAGATAAAAGTATACTAGTAAATCACATGATTGAATTCGAACGAAAAATTTACCCTGAAAGAATCGCAGTCAATTTTGAATATTAGTTGCAACACAATTTTAACATGACTCCTTACATATTCTAAAATATCTAACCCTTAACCCGCTGAATTCTTACAACCGCCATCATCCCGTCTAATGTTTGACAAATTGTAACATGTTTATTAATTAACCCTTTCCCCGTTTCCCTAATAGAGACGTTTTCTGACGACCCTGCAGCAGACTGATTTTTAAAAGCATGGCGACAAAAGAAGATATTGCTCAAAAGGAGCAATTTCTCCTATTGTCTCCATGTTTTCAACACTATTCAATTATTTGTACTTTCATTTAATGGGAGATTCCAAATTGTTCTGCTATGTTTTCAAAGTCGCCTACTGCAGATTGGTTGTATAGGGGAAAGGGTTAACTATTCATTTCTAAATATTGATTAATGAGTAGCGAATAATGTAAACCAAGAATGTACAGGCTGATCCCGGTCTACATCTGTCGACATGTTAGTGAATATAAAGTCGACAATAATGTAAACCAAGAATGTACAGGCTGATCCCGGTCTACATCTGTCGACATTTTAGTGTATATAAACTCGTCAATAATGTAAACCAAGAATGTACAGGCTGATCCCGGTCTACATCTGTCGCCATTTTAATGTATATAAAGTCGACAATAATATAACACGGAACTATTGTCTAATGTCGCGTGCAGTGTGTAGAGAGTAAACCCTTTCCCAGATGCAGACGCGTTTTGACGCAATACCAGCAGACGACTTTTGAAAACATAGTGGCCAAAGGTGAAATTGCTCATGATGAGCAATTTCTCCTTTGGCCACAATGTTTTCAACTTTCTTTTACAATTAATCTATCTTTTATGGAAAAAAAAATAGGTTTTTGTCAGTACGATTTCAAAGTCGTCTGCTGAAGATTTGTTGTATGTGGGAAAGGGTCACGTATAACTTTACATCATGATTAATCAATTACAATGCATTACATCTATCAAAATAGGGATGAGTCAATAAGAATGTGTCAACGTTAATTAATACACATCTACAATACGACTGGTTACGTAGAATAAAATTGAACAAAATGATGACTAACAATTTGTAATTGGACACAATGTTTGCTTTTTAAGGGGAGGTGCATTGTTATTTATTGTCTTACATTATACTGTGGTTGAATTTAAATCACATTGATCAACACATGGGTTATTTGAATAACTGGCGACCAATTTCTTCATTTATACGTCAACAAACGTTTGATTGTATAATTTTATAAATATACGTGACGCGCCTTGCAACACTCTCCGATTTCGTCTTCATTAACCCTTTCAGCGCCGAATTGTCTAAAGTAGACTCTTCCATGTTCAAACTCGGATGACTCTATTTTCATGTTATAGGATTTTTGGAATATATTTATAACTCACAGCCAAACAATGCAGATTTCAGGTGGGACAGCTCGTTACGAGCTGACTCACCTGAATCTGTATTGTTTGCAAAAAGCTCAATATTGCCTTTGGCGCTGAAAGAGTTAAAGCTTACATTGGCAACATTAGGTGTTAACAAACAACTAGTGGGGCTACACTACCAGTTTTGTCCGAATATATAATTGAGCCGTTCCACGAGAAAACCAACATTATAGCCTCTGCGTAATGTACCGACTCAGATTAGCCTACGCAGTCCGCGCAGGCTAATCCGGGACGACACATTCCGTCTCAGGGGGAAAGAGGTATAGAGTAATGATTCGTGAAACAGAAAATACACAGGAGGCGAAAAGCGTCTGTCCGGGTTAGCCTGCGCTGCATGCTTAGTCTGATACGGATCGATGCTTTACGCAGAGTCCACAATGTTGGTTTTCTCGCGGGACGGCTCATATGTTTGTCTATATAACTCGTGTAGGCTCTGGTGAGACTGTTCATGTGCAGGGACTGTCCTGAGATATTTATGTTCTTATTTTTACACAGCATTAACCCTTTCCCAAATACATACGCATTGTGACGTCTATCAAACAGATGACTTCTCCCACATACATACGCATTGTGATGCCTATCAGGAAGACAACTTTTGCCACGTGCAAATATCAAGCAAACGACTTTTCCTACTTGCAAACGCATGGTGACGCCTAAAGCGGAATACTTTTCCCACAATCCGACGCACTTTCTCACGTGTATATGCATGGTGACGCTTAGCAAGCAGATGCATTTTTTCACGTGCAAACGCATTAACGCCTAACAAATTAGTTACGGATTACATTGGTAAACAAATAGTAAGGCTAGACTTGCAGTCTGTTGTCAGAAGATTGATGTATGTCTTTATTGTATAATGTATAGACAGTCAAGGCTTTGGTGAGACTGTTCGTGTATCGTTTTTGTATATCCTGTACTCAGATTCAATAAAACCCAAAATCGCCAGACAAAGCTCAATATCTTCATTTGCCACAATGGTTCAACACTTATACTTACATTTATATAGTTGTGCCTTGATGTCTCACAGACGTTTACTGTAAATGTGAATGTGGGAAGGGGATAACACATGCATCAGAGAAAGGAGAGTTCACATCCAGCGGTTTATTAGCAAAGCCATTCAATTGTTTGCATTTATGGTGTTTACTTATTGTACACTGTGTAACAAATCGATGCCAATACAGGTATAGTTGATTCTCGCCATTGTGTCCGTTCGTCCGTTATTATGTGTTAACGACCGCCTGTTCGGGGAAAGGGTTAACGACCGCCTGTTCGTTACCTTACTTCCTATATATATGCGATATCGTGATATAACATGAGATAACCAATCAACACAAAACTATGCATTGGATGTATTTAAGAATTGATAAGGTTTTGTTGACGGCCTCAGAGCATAAGACCAATACCGAACTCTGGCTTGACACATTTTGCAGTGAGTTGAATTGTAAGGTATTTTTCTCTGTTGTTTTGTCCGAAGTATTCTACAAAAGCTATCAATTTGAATTAATCTAAACTTGATATTTAGGTAAATAGCTAGAGGAGGAGTGCAGTGAACAATAACTCTAATCATGTTCAATCTTGTATTTATTTATGTTTGTGTCATTCAAATTTTAACAAATTTAAAGTTTCGCTAAATTAGCTTAGGATTTGAGAACCTGATTTCACCCTTCCAAGAAAGATTATGTTGGAATGTTGCGACATCTTGAAACGTGTAAGTTTTATTCTAATTTAGAAGTGAAATTAGTTCTTGGAAAGTAATGCTAATAATGTGCAATTAACTTCTATCCCAACAATATTATTTGTTTAAAGTCGTCTTCTGTGAGGGCGTCTAATGTCGCCTGTACCGGGGAAAGGGGGGGGGGGGGGGGGGGGGGGGGGGTTATTCCGATGCGTACATCATAATCTAACATCTTTATCGCTGGAATTTCTTTTAGTTGAACCATAAAATATCAAAACAGAAAAAGAAAGCACATAAATATTAAAACAGGAAGAGTGTTTCTACAGAACTCATTCGTCTGATAAAGCAGGTTAGCATTTGCTTGATACTTAAACCTTTCACACCTGCAGACGCATTTTCACGCATTTGCAGCAGACGACGTTTGAAACTATTGTGGTAAAATGGGCCGTTTCTCATAATGAGCAATCTTTCCTTTTACAACAATAGTTCGTACTCTATTTAGTTATTATACTTTCATTTATAGATACTTTTTTATAGACGATTTTTGACGCTTGCAGCAGACGACTTTTGTAAACATTGTAACAAAAGTGGCAATTTCTTATAATGAGCAATCTTTCCTTTTACCACAATAGTTTGTACTCCTTTTAATAATTATACTATCATTTAAAGATACTTTCAATGATTTTGTCTAGATGTATTCAAAGTCGTCTGCTTCTGTTTTGTTAGACAATGTATGTGGGAAAGTTTAAATACTAGACTACTCCGCAGGGTCCTAAATTTGCTGTTTGAAGACAGGCTTATCATAATCTCGGGGTGGTGAATATATTCATGTTATAAGTTATAGTTTATCCAGTTACCCAGTTAGCTCACTGCCGTTATGCCTTATGACTTACTGATACTGACTGCGCCACTCGGAATCCCGCACCCTGCGACGGGATGGGCTGTACCACATGACAGGCGGGACCCGGCGATCAAATAATAACCAGATCATCTTGCCATGGTTAGCTATCCGATCTAGGTCTTCCTTGTTTATCAATTCATTGAAACAGGTACAACGGTTGACGAGATGCCCAATGGACATAACAACAACACGGAAACAGCTAGGGCTTGGCGTGAAACGGTTGTAACAAGAAACCTATTTTGAAAACCCTGGTTAAGGGGCAATTTTGACCCCTTTGTAAACAATGCAAATTTAGGTGCCATTGCTCAGAACGGGCAATGGCACCTAAATTTCCATTGTTTACCAAGAAAAATGATTTAACGCTTATAAATACTATATGGCGAGGTGATGAACCTTGGTAAACAAAATACGCCAAGCCCTCGACATGTTTAAGTATTCTGCACACGCCATGACAAATTGAGCGTTGCTCCAGGAAAGTCAATAGCAAGAAGTGTATGTAAAATATTGACGCATACCCACACGTTCTGATCAGAATGTTTGGCAATGGGCCTCTTGAAACTTTCTGTGGTTGAATGGCGAACAGTGCACAGCCAGATTAACATTGTGGATCTTCTACTATACGTTTTGGGCGCTTATCACACACATATGCTAAATTCAAGGTGAACTTATTTGTTTCTCTCGAATTAAAAAAAAAGTATTAGTAACTTATTTAGCATACTGAGCGTGAAACATTGTGAACAATGGGGTTCATTTCTAATAGTCAGCATCTCTCTGAAGGTAAAATGTTGCAAAGGCATCAAAAACTGGCTTAAAATAATTAAGCCTTTTATTTAACATTTTATTCACCTGTGAAAATGAAATAAAACACTGCGATCCAAATTAGAGCGTTGAACTAGATAAATGCGTCGTGTCCTATTCATTACGTCTGAATTAACTGTATAATGTGAAAAATGAAACTGGAATGTTTTTTAAACTTACTTTAATTAACATGTATGGTTTTGTGATCAGGTAACTTGTTTCCCATCATGTCTAAATGAGCGTTGATGTGTGAAACCCAGCCGTTGGGGTATTTGCGACAAGGGTAGATCCGTCAAATATTCATTAGTCGCCGGGCAGAAGCCCGCGACTTCTATTTTTAATAGCTTTTCGGAAATCACATGGGAGGGCGGCTTATTATTAGAAAGAAACAAATCTAGATGATTTGAACATATTACAATTGTGGTTGTTTACGAACACTAATAAATGACACATCTAAAATGAAATAAATATTCCGATTTTTTAATGTTTGCAGTTTTTTTTATTTCACTCGCATTTAAGTTTTTTGTCTTATTTACGAAGACAAAAGTGGTCCCTTCAAGACGTGAACCAACACCCCCTAATGCAGACTCTTATGTGTCATCATTGAGGTCAATTTCGGATTCTCCTTTTAATAGCAATTTTAACTTACTAAATGTTGTTTTCGTGTTCAAAGAGATGTCTTGATTTGTGTAGAATTCATTTAATAATGTTAATCCATGAATATCTAAAGTAGGAACTGTTTCTAAGCTAAATATAGACCCTATTCTGTTGTGTAGTTTCGTGACCTTTAACATCGATTTTCGCGCATGCGCATTTCGATATGAAAAAGCGAGTGATATTATTTTATTTTAGACAAGTACAAGACGAATGTTTGACGCAAAGCGTCAAAGAGAAGCCGCAATATTTCGTTGTACATGTAGAAATAAGAAAAAAAGAACATTTTTAAATCCACAAACAATAGAACAATTTAAACTGTAGACGGTAATGCTGATATATTTCTCCTTTTGAAGACTTTTGTTTTCTTCAAATTACCTCCCTTTAAAGCAATACCAGGATATTTACCTTGTGATTCGAATAAGATTGACAAACATTGAAATTATATGAATGAATACTATTATTTAAATAAGTAACAACAGCAAAATTAAATTTAAGCCAGATAAATGTGTACACATTTCGTTAATTTTTTATAGATACCCTAATGTATAGGTATGTATATAAAATTTATAAGCAAATGTTTTCAATACTACGCTTCTAATGTTTGAATAGACTAAGGAAAGTCAAGAATACATAAATAAATCAATGCAGTCTTTTCCGGCGACATTGATGCCTTGCATCAACTTTCTCTTGTAGTATATTTAAAAAGAAACTTCTCTTACGTAGTATACTTTTGGATCTTCGGCATGCATGTGTTGGCAGGTCTTTCCCACACGTGTTCAACTTGCGTTAACTCTTTCATCGATGCGTGCACAATCGCTGCAGACGATTTTTGAAAACATCACGACTAAAGAAGAAACGACTCATAACTAGTGATTACTCCTTTTGTCACAATATGTCCAACTCTTTTTAAATAATAATACCTTCATTCAAAGAGTTTTGTATTTCTTTTTACATTTTTGCCTAATCATGTTAAATGTCTTCTGCTGTAGATGTTGTTGTATATTGAAAAGGGTTGAGGGTTAGGGTTTTTCCTTGAGCACTGTTCAAATAACCTTTGTAGATCCACGAAAATTCTTATTTTAGGTTGTTCTATCCTAGTATCAATTGCTGGTTTCAAGTGATATATACTCGTAATCCTTTTCCTCATATAGACGCTTTCTGACGCCTCTACAACAGACGGCTTTTTGAAAACATAGTGACAAAATAAGAAATTGCTCAAAACGAGCAATTTCTCCTTTTGACACAATATTTTCTACTTTTAGTCATAGGTTATCCATTTAATTAAAGAGATGTACTATTTTTTGACAAAATAAGTTCAAAGTCGTCTGCTGCAGAATTGTCGTATGAGGGAAAAGGTTAATCCGTTCCCACATACACTAAATATGGAGTAGACGAATGTTAAAAGATCAAGGCAAATATATGGAACATCTCTTTTAGGGAAAGTTTATTATATGGAACAAGTTTAATTATTGAAACTACTTTAAAGCATAGTGGCGAAAGTAGAAATTGCTCATCACGAGCAATTTCTCCTTTCCCCACAATGATTTCAAAAAGTCATCTGCTCCATAGGCGTCAGGCGGCGTCTGTATGTGGGATAGAGTTAAAATGTTTAATTTATGGCCGAGTTTTAACGACGGAATAGAATATCAATAAGCCTATCCACATAGAGAGGTTAACCACACTTTCTGGTCATAAAATATATATCAAAGGGCGCGAACACTGTCCTTTATAGGCATTCTAAAGAACCTACATTTGTAATCTTGACAAAACAGAGTCCACGTGTTGAGCTTTCCTTGATACAGACGACATTTTGGCGCCTTTAGATATTGCAGCACACTGCTTCAAATAGTATAGGAATATGATATATGTGCTAAAGTTGACTGATCCCTCCTTTTACTTCAATGATTTCAACTGTACATTAAGATCAAACATCTATGTTTTCTCTCGAGTCCTTCAAACAAGATAACTCTAAAAATATGATTTGAGGAATTGACTGAGAAGAAAGCTAAGTTAAAATTTGCTCATTATTAATAGTCATCTTTTGCCAAAATGTTTTATTAACCCTTTCCCTCATATAGACGCTTTCGGACGCCTCTGCAGCAGACGGCTTTTTGAAAACATAGTGACAAAAGAAGAAATTGCACAAAACGTGCAATTTCTCCTTTTGCCACAATGTTTTCCACTTTTCGTCATAGGTTGTCCATTTAATTATTGAGATTTTCTATGTTTTGACAAAGTATGTTCAAAGTCGTCTGCAGCAGAATTGTCGTATGAGGGAAAGGGTTAATAGTTCGGGTATTTAGAGGCGATGTTTAACTGGTATGAAAAGCGTTGAGCTATGCACGCGGGTATATGGTTACAGTGTCTGTGTGAAAATGAGAGATGAAAAGCGAAAGAAAAATATCTCTTTAATTGAACAACCTGTATAATGGATTTCGATGTAAGAAAATAAGCATGAGAATTATTTAGCGAATGAATGAACGTAGTTTTATGTCACAGGGACAGCTAAGGTTATTTGGCACGTTTGCATTAACATGTTTTTAAATTGCGAACATAAGATATCACAAAATAGTTTATATATGAGCCGTTCCACGAGAAAACCAACATTATTGACTCCACGTAAAGTAACGACGCGGATCAGCCAAAGCATGCCGCGCAGGCTAACCCGGACAGACACTTTTCGCCTTCTGTGGATTTTCTGTCTCAGGAATCATTACTTTACACCTCTATCCACCTGAGACGGAATGTGTCGACCCGGATTATCCTGCGCGGAGTGCGCAGGCTGATCTGGGTCGATACATTGCGCAGATCCAATAATGTTGGTTTTCTCGTGGAATGGCTCATATGTTTTTGCCTCTACCCTGCTACATGGTATTTAGACACATTTTTCGAACAATGTAGACCAAAGTCAGCATTGAAAGCCGTGCAGTCTAATCTTGACAACAATGTTCGCTCATCATTAATTAATTTTGTGCAAGGACTACCCTATAAGTTTCAATGATGTTCATTGCCAGTTGTAGGGAGTCTGCAGAATGAGAGGTATGAAACAATATTCTATGAACTCGCAATTTGGAAAAAAAAAGTTGTTCTTATTAACAATCAAAGCACTGAAAATCCTGACAGCAAGGGGCTGACTGCAATTCACTTGGCCATTTATTTACTTATCTCGGAATAATATTGGCCAATATTCACCAAATCGTCTTAATATATTTCTTATTCTTGTTCCAAATATATGATCAATTCTGATTGGTTAAACAACATGTTCGTGTGACAAGATGCACTGATCTTGGCCAATATTCACCAACTATTCTCTACATATTTCTTACTTTTTGTTCTAAATTCACAACATAACTCATTTCTGATATACTCCACATGTGTGCGACAAGATGGACAGATATTATATTATAATCACCTAGCTATCCGAATAAAATTTGTTATTCTTGGTCTACATTCACAATATAACTATTGGCTTAACCACATGGCAAACTAATCTGCTAATTTAGAATTATAATTATTTGCATTGGTAAATATGGATCTCGAATCTCCGCCGGTCGCACAATATCGGTTTTCGGTTGAAGTGGATCATCTAATGTTTATGGTCGTAAAACGGCTATTTTAGCCCTTTCACACATACAGCAGCTCTCTGACGCCTACATAGCGGACGATTTTTTTCAAAATCATTGTGGCAACGTTACAAATTGTCCCTTTGCCCCAATGTTTTCAACCTTATACATGAATTATACTTATTATAAAGAGAGTTTTCGTATTTTTGTCTGGACGTGTTCAAAGTCGTCTTCTGCAGATCTGTTGTACGTGTGGAATAGTTAGATTATGAAGGGTATTCGCCTCGCCATTGAAGAATATACGCAGCAGAAGGACTAGATAATAAATAGTAACATGTCTTGATTCCACGATATTTATGTTGGTACTCATTATAATCTATGTTGTGGGTGCTCAGTGAGACGATACTTTTGAGTACAGACAACAAAGTCAGGGGCGTAGCTCCCTTTAGGCACTGTAGTCACGTGCCTATACATTTTTTCTAAAAATGCCCCAAAATGCAGCTGCGGCGATACACATCTGCGTACTAGACTGATCCGGCCGACACATTCCGTCTAAAGGGGGGATAGATAGAGTAGTGATTCCTGAAACAGAAAATCCACAGGAGGCGAAAAGTGTATATACGGGTAGGCCTGTGTAGCTTGCTTAGGTTGATCCGGGTCGATACTTTACGCAGAGTCCACATTGTTGATTTTTTTCACGAGACGGCCTACACATTGATTATTGCCAAGCT